>VZTE01005755.1:2778917-2906195 GCA_013397775.1 Eulacestoma nigropectus
TTTTTTTTTTTTGTTTTTTTTTTTTTTTTTAGGTTATGAATGGCTTCAGATGCTGAGCCCTATTTAGAATGTAAGTTAGTGTCTTAAGTTATTTTTCTGCTGTGTTTCTGGAATTTCTTGCATTAGCAAGCAGTGATTAGTAGTAAGCCTCATGGAAATAGCCTTGTGTTTTGCAGATTTTAAGTGCTTCAGAAGATGTCCCAGGTTCTTTCATGAGGTCTCTGCTAAATCCACTACAAAGTCAAAGCACAAACTTTCACAAGCTGCAGTTTAGACTTCATGGCTATCAAAAGACTGGTGTCCACTCTCAGCAGCTCATAAAGCACAGTAACCTTGTTATTTGAGTAGTGTTGATTTTCTTGTGGCAAAGGAAGGTAGGAAAAAGTTACATCACTTCATTTAGAACTTAGACTGTAACAGACCTTGAAATAAGGACAAGACTAAGAGGTGAATCCTTCTAAATTTGGAGATGGCTCAGATCTGAGGTTTGGTTTGGGAAAATTTTGTTTTGCAACAAACATCCATAAATGCAGGATCAAATAATCTGTTATTCCAAAGTTTTGGCTGTCACTAGCTGCTGTCATGCTGCTGCTTCCCCTTGGAGCTAACGTCTGAATATCCTGAAGTTTCTTTTGTGACCTTTTTTTCTTTTCAGTTGACACACATGTATCTCAAGATACTCCTTTTGATACTTAAACACAGGTAGCTTACATAAACATTTACTGAGCTTTTTCTGTGTCTATGTAAGACGTTCTCTGCATATCCGTTGATTAGTAGCTTCACAAGATAGACTTAAAAGAGGCTGGTGGCTTGGAAATGGCACATATGAAGGAAAAAATCAAAACAAGTCACAGCAAAGATCCCAGCCTTGAGACTCGAGGGCTTTATGAAATATGTGCTATATTAATAGCGTGGGGGACTGCTTCTTCAGATCCTCCAAAGAGTTTTGGCCCTTCATTCAATGTCTAGATCTCAGTTCTGGTAACAGGTAAGCAGTGATCAACTACCTGCAACAACAGGTTTGAAACATTCTTTGCAACTAGAAATTTTGCCCCGTGTTGCAGTGTGCTCTGAGCTCCCCTACTTCAGTGCTGCATTTAATCTGTTCTTCAATCCCATTGAAGTAGAAATTGGAAGAGTCTGGTAATAAAAAGCTCCAAGAAGTTCTGCCCTTTTGCTGGTTCTCCATCTTTTTGAGCAGATGATTAATTTGAAGCAGATCATATCAGGAGGATTTGTAGTGCAACATCTTCCTTCCTTTCCTTCCACATACAGTTCTGTATGAGTAAGAAAACTCCAGAGGGAGGATAGTATGTGTGCATTTTTTAACAAGTCAAAGCTGAGTTTTTAGGAGAGAAGTTTGCATATGCAGGTACTCAGATCCACTCAAATCCAAATTATATTATTGAGGAAGAATACTTGCTTGATTAGTATCCAAATTAGTAAAGCAATATTGACTCCCAGGCAGAGAAACTCTTAAATCCATCTCAGAGTAGGTAGAAGAATTACCTGGAAGAGGTTTCTGAAAGTACATGACAAGTTATATACTTTACCTAAAAGTCTCAGAGCTATTACTTAATCATAGATTTTCTACCTCGAAGGGTTTCGTTTAGTTTTGATTTTTTTTTTGTAGATTGAGTTTTCCTTGTTACCTCTGCACCTATGTTTAAGTCCATTTGGTATTTGGATTTGGACATGATGGTGGTGGCCCTGATCTGCACATTTTATGTTTTTGGGTCCAATTGCTTGTCAGAAAAGTCTCAGCAAATAATACATGAGTATAAACAACATCAAAAGTAGCACATTTGCATTTATAAGAGAAAACCAGTGTTTTGTAGACCCAGAGTTGTCTTTTTCCCCGGATAATCCAGGGTTCATTTAAAATCAGTGAAGATTGTAACAGTCTAGCAGAGAAGTTTTAGCTCTAAGCTTCTTTAAAGCAAGAAATTTTGTTCTGCATAAGGAGATGATGGAGAAACATGTGCCCTGCACTGTAAACTTAAGAAATAAACTATCCACAACAGGAAAAGCCTAGGGGCCAAATTCTGAAATACTTCATAAAAACATGGAGAAATTGTTGGAAGGTTGCCTGAGTAAAAAGTATGTAAGGACATCAAGAGCTAAGTTCATACTTGTCAGATAAATACAATAAAAACAAAATCTAACATGATGACATTCTAATAAGATTTGTTAAAGATCTTGTGCAAATAGTTATGAAACTTGTCTTTACGAGATGATTTGCAGAGTGTTTAGGGAAATTGTGAAGTATCTTGCTGGCAAACTAAAGAAATCCCTAGAGCTTGTCTGCTCTTCATAGAAGTAGAATATTTAGCAGCTGTTTGATGAAGAATTTAAGTAAAACAAAAATAGAATAGATTAATATTGCAGATGCCTTTAATACTTCCTTAGACTTGTTTGTTTGGTTTGGGGATTAATAGTTGTGGGATCTGTATAAAAACACTACGTAAACCCTGACTTTTATTTAAACTTTCAAATCTGACTCTTTTGGATGAAGAGAACACAGAAATTGTTACATTAAATTCCACTAAATCTCAAGTTCTCCTTCAGCAGATAGTTTAAAGAGAAGGTGGCAGATCCCTCTAATAAGCAGGGTTTGGGCTTTTTTGATTCAATGAAAGTAAATTTACAATACATAATAAGCATCTACTGACTTAAGCAGAGAAATGTGTTTCCTCCCATCACAGATAGTGCTTCTAGTTTAGCTGCTAAGTCAGGTTAGAGCAAGGTCTAGGAACTGCAGGAGAGCATCCAAATAAAAAAAACAACAAAAAGCCCCCACACCACACCCTCCCCCCCCAACCAAACAACAAAAACAAAACCTGGGCACAAGTTTTAAGCATGAATACAGTTAACATGTGGACAACATGTAGGAGGAAATTCAGGGCCTTGCCTCTTGCTGTCCTAAAATTAAGACCATCTAGCTGGTGGGGCTCTGTTTTAGCCTGGCAAAATACAGTGTGTGCTGGTAGGGGAGTTCAGAGGGACACAGGGTTCCTCAAGGTGGTGGTGATCTGACTTGGAAAATCTGTTGACCCTTTGATGACTCTTTCCATGAGTGTCTCACACCACTGGGAGCCAGTTATCATGAGTCTGGAGGTGGCCCATTGTTTTGCTTGGGGATGGTGGCACCTTTTATGCTGTCAGTTTCCTTGTCCTGTGTTTGTCAGCTCTGTGCAGTGTTGCTTGGCAATCTGTCTGTGTGCCCTTGGAAGACTTGGAGAGGCAGCCTCGGGCAGAAGCATTGTTCTGCTTTTTATTCCTCCAGAGACAAAGACTTGCATCCTGAGCATCTTGAAATGTTGTGATTTGTTTTTTTTTTTCCCCTGAGCCAGCAACTTGAGATGCATAAATTATATAGGCTGAATATTGCTAGTATTGAAACATTTTTATTTACTCTGTTATAGAGAGTTGGACTTGATGATCCCAATGGGTTCCTTCCAACTTGAGGATTCTATGACTCTATGATGTATAGCATGCCTGCTGGGGTGAAAGGGTAGTCAGCAATTTTTTTGCCTTGGTTGAGCTGCAGAGAAAAAGAAATGCTGAGTAGTCTCTGAAAGTGTACCTTTGTAGTGCATCCATAGCAGTGGTAGAGTAGCAGTTGGACCATTACAGACCTGCTAGAAAACAAATAAAGAAACTTTATATTATATATTCAGCAGTTTATTTGTTTTATGCAGCGTTGTGTGTATTTTACAAGAATTAGTCTAGTTACAATCCTAAGACAACATTACATTAAAAATCTGAGTTTTCTCATGGTGCGAGAGTGAAATCAAGGAACAAATAGATTTTACAGATAGGAATCTCATAGATTGAGACTTAAAGAAAACAAAGACAATTTTTTAAACACTGAGAGTAATGTAACAACTGAGATTGTAGGGAGTGAATTAGCAAATGCTTAACTATAGCCTCATGGGAATTAGTGGGTGTGGATTTGTAGTTTGTGTTACAGAGGAAGTTAGACCCCAAATGACCAGAATGATCCTTCCTAGAACTGCAGCTGCCCAGTGATGCATCCTGCAGTGTTATGGTGTGATTTTTCCACTAGCTAGACTGCAGGTGTCTGAGGTTGTACAGCAAGGAGTATATGGCAACGGAAAGTGAAAAGTGTTTGGGATATGTTTCTGCAGCTGCCTGCTGGGCTGCTTGCTGGGAGTTGGCTGTACTATGGAAGGGCTCTGGCTGAAGCAATGGATATTTGAGGCATGGTGGTCTTGCCTTGATCATCCAGGCACCCGTGATACTTATATCATGCTCCTTGGTTAGTATTTCCCCACGTTCAAGATGTTATGATGTCTGCCAGTTAAATTAGGATAGCCGTAAGGCAAAGTCTCTAACAGGAAAAGCTTTTAAACAAAATCCAGTATGTAAAATAACATGAAACAGAGAAATAAACACAGACATTTTAAAAAAATCTCCAAGCCTTTGAGGCAGAAATGCGTTTAAAAGAATAACTCCACATAGTAACTTTTTTTCCTCTGAAATTTCCTTCTTATGGGATTAATTAGTTATAACAGTCATAGCCCAGTGTTACAGAGTTCAACTCCTATGAGTCAGACTGAAGCCTAGCTACTATTTTTTGGCTACCTTTATATAGCATGCCTGTGTTTGTCATCACTCCTCTCCATTTTCTAATGTCAGAAAGAATCATTTTAGGAATGTTTATATCAGTTCTGCATGAAACCAGACAAGCTGCAGCTTACTGAGTTTCCAAGGTTCACGTTTTCTTGTCAGTTGACAAAGTTGAAAACCTTTTATTTCTTTTTTCTATTTTTATTTTTTATCCCTTTTACAGGAGAAAAAATACATTGGTTGTATTTAATTCTTCTTTTTTTTCCCCTTGCTTCTGCCTTTTTTCCAAACATGTGAAGTCTCTAATGTGTTTCTCTTGATCTGGGTAAGGGTTCATTGAGTCTGGAGCAAGGATGGACTGATGAATTAGGTTTGCAGTGCAGCTGGTTCACCCTAGCAGGCAGGAGCATGGAAAACAGGGTTTCTGCACTGTATGTAGCCCCTGTCAGGATATCTGCAAATCCATATTAGGATCATATCATGGCTTTTTCCTCAAAGTGAAAGACTTCTTTGAAGGAGTTTCTTTTTATGTAAACAAATCCCACAATGAGCTTTTTAATTCCCCTGATCAGACACTTTGTTCTTCTAGCTGTAGCACAGATCTTCTTTGTAATTTTGTGCACTGCTCAGGCCACCTACTGCAGCACCAAATGCAGAAGGTGATGTTTAGTGTGGTGCAGTTTATTTGAGAGCAGTATCTCCACTGGAACCTGTAAGAAGCTTTATTTGCAGAGCCACTGGGGGTATGTAACTCAGGCATCCCTTTCATCTCCTTTCTTCTGATAACAGATATTGCTCAGTGTTATCCCGCATGCATTAGCATTTCTGTGATAGCCAGTAATCAAAACTTAACACCTCTCTAAAGAGGCTTCACAGTTCTTATGGTAGACGTGCACAGAAGAACTGGAAACATTTAGGAATTAACTTTCTATTTTCTTGCTAGTTTGCTGTTGTCTCACCCCACTGCCTGCACCCCAAGGCCTAAAAGAGTGTTTTAAAATATTGAATAGCATTTAATAACATTAAAATAACTTCAGTAAGGTTTGTCCTGTTTCTTGCTCTGGACAGGATTTTTGACTAGGAGTAGATAAACAGCAATGTTAAATATTCAGGGTACTCTGAGCTAGAAGCACAGATGTTCATAACACAGTTTTCAGTTGCTTTATGCTGGGCTCTCATGCACAGATTTCTTCACTGCTTATCACCTTGAGCAGATGTTGGTACCGGTATAGAATGATAGAGTCACATAGGCTGGAAAAGATCTAACCCAGCCACTGCCATGTCCATCACTAACCCTAAGCACCACATCTGCGTGTCTTTTGAACACTTCCGGGGATGGGGACTCCACCACTGCTTAGACAGCCTGTTCCAATGATTAACCGCTGTTTTGGTGAAGAAATTTTTCCTAATACCCCATCTAAATCTCCCCTGGTGCAACTTGGGGCTGTTATACAGTGGGTATAAAGTAGAACTGCTATGATGTAACAGTAATTAGTTTACTCACTTTGCACTCATGTAAAAGCAAGGCAGAGTACAACAGAAAACGGTGATCAGAATATAAAATTGTTAAATAAAATACATTTCAAGTATGTATTAATCTAGTAGTGCATTATAAATTAAATTATTCAGTTTATTAAAATGATCATCTAAATTTTATCTCAGCATAGAGACAGATAGTATAGCTACTGGTGAATATAATTAATTTGGTGGTTTATAAGCATAAAGTTCTCCATGGATTGTTGCAAAATCCCTGTGTGACAATTTGCATTTGTATTCCAAGTTAGCTTGAAGAAAAAAAGGAAAAATTATATGCAAAGTTGTTTTTTTTATCAAGATGTAGAACCACCTGTATTCTCTAAATTTTTCCTACATATAAAATACTGTAATTTCGTTGAATGTGAAAATTTATACAAAAATAGGCATTGTAAACTGAGGAAAGTCTTCCATCTTACTCAGTGCTAAGAACATAGTTTGATTTCTCTGAGGGTGTAAATCTGCACAGCTCTATTAAATTTAGCAGAACTCCTTTGGCTTCCAGTTGTTTTTGGAGAAGGGCCAAATGCTGGACGATAGCCTGATTAATGTAGACATTCATACCTGTAAAATCTTTCACTTGTTAAAGGTGTAGATCACTTGAGGTTAGAATAAGATGAACATTTCTTCATGTCATTACAGTATCTGCAACAGTTAATTTGTGTATCATAGCATTTTAATCAAATGAGTGCAGCAAACAAGTTCAAAATGTGGAAAGAACTACTGAAAAGCACTTGTGACCTTTAGTTTAATGATGTCTACTCTCCATTCTCATTACAGACTATTCAAGTTAGTGATTTCCCTTTTTGGAAAACAAGGTTGATTTAAAGAAAAAGAACCTAAGATAAAGTATTTTTTTTTAAGATTGACTTATCTTTATAACTTTCTACTGGGCAGTGTACTGGGCAATAAAGGAAGAGTAGGAGGCTGCATGTAGCCCTCAACACAGTACAGTGGATTGTTTCTTAGGGCTCCCAGATTAAGAGCAGCAGGGGGAAATCCAAATGTTATTTGCCAAAACACGGTTTCAAAATAATTTTAATTGGTTTTGTTCACAGCTTCAGAGAGGGCAGGATGCATTCTGGAGGCCGCTTTGGCACACCTTTATTTAGCCAAGGCAATAACCCCAGGTATTGCTACGTGATAGGAATTGTCTGGCTGGAAAGGAGCTCAGCAGAGAGAGGCCAGGGAGTCCTGGTGACCACCAAGTTGACCATGAACCCACGATGTCCCCTTGCAGCAGAGACAGCCAACAGCTTCCTGAGCTGTATCAGGCAGTATGTTGCCAGCAGGTGGAGAGAGGTGACCGATCAGCGATATATCTGGAGCTCTGTGTCCAGTTCTGGGCTTCCCAGTACAAGAGAGACATGGATGTATTGAAGCACAAAGAGTCATGAGGATGATTAAGGAACTGGAGCATCTCTGAGTATGAGGAGAAGCTGAGAGAACTGAACTGAGGGACAAGTGAAAAAAAAACAGAGTTAGTCTCCTCAGAGGCACCCAGTGACAGGACAACACAAATTGATTTACAGGAGTTTTCATCTGGACCTAAGAGAAACCCCACTGTTTCTCTGAGGGTGGTACAAGTTGCCCGGACAGGCTGTGGAGTTGCCATCCTTGGAGACATTCAAAGCACAATTGGACACTCTTCTGGGCCACCTGCTGTTGCAGACCCTGCTCTCGCAGGGGGATTGAAGTAGCCAATCTCCAGAGGTGCATTCTAGTCTCAGCTATCATATGATTCTGTGATTGCATGAAGGTTAAATATATAAGAGAATATTTTCATTGCACTTCATTACACATTCCCAGTGGTCTGTTAATAACACAGGAAAATTTACCCACTTTCATGATTAATCTTCTGAAAAACTGTCTTTGAATATTTCTTAAGCTCCTGGAATATATTCCCCAACAGTCTGGAAAAAGCCACTGTTTATAGTCTTAACTCTGTTTACAGAGATGAAAGAGGTAAAATAAGTGTTCTGTGCAGTAAAAAAAATGTAAATACAAATTTCAAAGTTAAAATTACAGGCATATAGGAAAGTCTGAAAGTCAGAAGAGGCCTGTGGAGATCACATGGTTCGACCTTCTGGTGCAAGGGCTGTAGATAAGGTTATTCAGGGTCATGTGAAGCTGAAATAGCAGGAGAAATTGTACCATTTCCCTGGGTGTCTATTCCATGATGCAGAACACTTTTCTTATATCCAGATAAAATATCCCCTGAAACAACTTGTGCTCCTGGTCTGTTGTCTTGTTGCCATGCATGGTGCTAAAGAGAGAGAGCACCTTCATCTTCTCTATAGCTGTTTTTTAGTTACTGGAAGACACACATCTCCCCAAACCTTTTCTTCTATGGGTTATCCAAGCACATTCCCACACTGACCCCTCTTTGAATGTCAGGTTGCCCAATCCTCTCACTGCTTTGGTGGCCCTTTGCTGGATCACCTACATTCTTTCTCTCTTTTAAACTGGGGGAAATTCACTCCATGTAGCCCAGATGGGCATGTTTCTTCTGGTAAGATTTAGCAGCACAATGAGATTTTTCCAGAACTCTATGAAGATGTCTCAGAGCTAGTTAAAAGTATCAAAATAGGTTTCCTAAATTCTAAAGAGAAATAAATCAAACTTTTATTGGATAAATTTTCAGGGTAGTGCAGAAAAGAGTTAGTCATAAGGATGATGTAAAGTATAACAGGTTTGAACCTATTCTGGCTAGAGACAAGGGGTATTCTGCCATTAAATTCATGGGAGTAGGGAATGACAAACGATTTTATAGAAGATGTGCTGAACTGGGACTCTGGATAGTTGGACTAAGAAAATCAGTCAACCTCCTGTGAAACACAGAGAGTTCTGGGGCAGCCTGGAGTGAAAAATAAACCCTACAGAAGCCTCCAGGTGAACAGACCTTTTTGCTGCCAGTATACAACTTCCCACCTGAGAGGCTGCTTACCTGCTTCTATATGGAGAATTAGTCTTGATATTTTTCTTGAAAGATACTACAACAAGACATAGCAAACAGTGGCCTCATTGTGTGAAGTTTGTCTGCATCCCTCCCTTGATATTATTCTTTGAAGGCTAAGACTTGCTGAAATAATTGAGACTGTGGGTTTCTGTAGCTCATTTTTATAGAAAAAACTTGGAAGATGATAAGGAGTTACATATGAGTCTGTCTAGTAATCAGTAGTCATAAAAAGAATGCTCTTCCCCCTCAGGAAAACTGAGTGATGAGCTGGGACTTTGTATTCCCTGTTTAGGTTTGCCAAGATGTAGATAATACTAACCTTTTATCTGTGTCTGCTGCTAAATACAGAACTGATAGGCACTGATTCTCAGCTGTGAGGCCAGTGGTTTCACACTGCCCAGAACAGATTATCTTGGGAACACTGATGGCAAAGGTCCAGAACAGACCCAAGAAATGTCTTCGTAAGCTTGGTGCACGAGTATTTGGTGCGTGGATTCTCTACCTAGGCCCTTTTTATTTATAATAGAGATATGTTCTTTGAATTTAAGCCCTTCCTTCAGAACTTCTGTCTGTCTTTAGTAGTAGAAAAAAATAAGAAAAGGGACAGAGCATCATCTGTTGGGTATTGGTTTCATGATAGAGCTTGGATCAAGCATTAACAGCTTCTAAGGAAGAGATTAAAACTCAGATTAATATCTATTATCAGAAAAAGAAACCAATGGTGTTGGTTTATAGAAGGAAAGTGAAGGATCTTTTCTTGAGTGATAGTTGCTTGTCCTGTTTATGTGAGCATTCATTTGGTATACTGGCAAAAGCTGTCCAGGCAGTGCATTTGAAATGTCCCTCTAGCTAGCAAGGAATGAAACTGAGTGGGATCCTTAGTCCTTGACTGGAGGTTTTTAGATACATGGTGTGGATAAGATTGTAAGTAATAACATTCCTGTGTTGATAGTCACAATCAATAGCCCTGAGGTGAGGGCAAATGTGTAGAGTGAGAGAATGGTGGCTGCAAAGTGATTTTCCTGATATGCCATGCAAGCTGGTGCTTTTCCTTTGTAAATTGTAAGCTCTTGTGAAGTGCAGCAAAATCTCAGTTTCCATTAAGAAGAAGGCATCAGTTGTATGAGAATGATCAGCTTGAAAATGTGGGCCTTGACATTCAAGAAGCAAAAATCTCTTAAATGCCTTAAGAATGATGGGGCAGTTCCTGATTTTGAATGACGTGTCAATAGTAGAGGAATATTTCCATTCTATTATTGATAGCCTTGCTGAATACTGCTTAGTGAAGTGGCTGTTCCAAATCGCACCCCCAAGCAAGCATCCAGACTCCTCTGGGACCAGAAGAAAGGGTTAAGTCTAAATGGATACTAGGCATGCTTGGCTTCCCCAACTGTATTTATGATAGACTTGCTTTTTAAAGGGTACAGCTGCTGATGTGGCTGCTCAGGAATGACCTATTTACACCAGAGTCTGTCTTAGCAACTGTACTTTGAATGCATTTTGTTATTTTTTTGTTACTCAGAAGTGTTGCTTAATATATTTAATATTTTTAGTGCCCTACAGATACCAAAGCAACGTTTGGGGTCCACCTAAAAGTAGTAGGAGACTGGACAGGTATGTAGAAAAACAATTCTTTTTCAGAGACAAATGCCTTTACTTGAACTTTTCACTTTCTGGCTTCAGCACAATTGTTCCTTGACTGTGGTGTATTCTCACTAGATATTGTTCATGCTTGTTTTCCCAAAGTTGTTTTTATTACATTCTTGATGCAATCCCTCCTTTATTCAGATGTACCATTTCTTCAAATAACATGTTTTTCCAACTACTAACAGATCTTCTGATTGCACTGTAATAATTTTCAGCGTTCCTCCATTTTTGCCTTTTTTTCTTGTTTTTGGGTAGCCTGCTATCCCTGGGCAGTGCAGCACCTCTGTACATAGTAGTGTCTGCAGAAATGCTGAAATGTGCAGCTCCCAGATAAGCGGATTTTGATGCCAACAGTTTGGATGGCAGCCAGGTTAATTAACGGCTGTGGTACACTGAGATTACAGGTTTGCTTTCATGTTCTTCCATGCTCTTCCATTGCTCTTTGAATGTCCTCCAGACCAGGGGTGTAAGCCAGGATTTCCCGCAGAGGAGAATGACAATTTGGTTCTCCCTGTGACAGTTGTATACTCAAGTGATAGTTGTCCTTGTTCCTTAGCATCTGACTTTGTTCTTGCTCCGCATAGCGTTTCCTTGTAAGGAAGACAGACACACAGCAGCGTCTGGTTCATTTCTTACAAAGAAATGTTCTCCATGTTAATTTGTATCATATGCATTTGTGGAATTGAGTCAAATGAGGTTGTGGGCCTTAAAAGGGATTAGACCAATGCAAAGATAATAAGTCTATGCATATTTGTTGAACTCTCTAGTCTGGCTGCATACTTGCTTCTGCAAGACTTCAATAGGCAAGGGCTGGGAGGGCAATGCCGTATGCATGTGTTCCATAATGCCCCTGATTTTCTCTTCTTGCCTGAAGTGTTGGCCAGACGGGCAGATTAGCCTCTGGTCTGCCATCAGAATGATGGCTCTTCTGTTATTAACCATCATTCCTACATTGGAGATGATAGTAGGCTATTTGGGAAAGTGGGATGGAGAAGTACTAGCTAAATGTGTTTTCCAAAATAAGTGGCATCTTTAAAGTTTTTTTTTATTACCTCTGTGGTGTGAATTTCTTTCTTTTAGCATTTATGTATTATTCGCTCAAAGCAGTATCTATAGTCTCCACTGAGAGGAAGGTCTGTCTAGGTTGGACTGTGTGAGATCTGGGACACTGTCACATTACAGACACCATTTATTGTAGTAGTTTTGCTAAATAGAGATATCTCTCCCAGTGTCAAATGTGCTGACGGTGAGAAGCAGACGGTTTACCCAGCCCTTTATGCTGCATCAGTACCGTGGAGCCCTGTTCTCACTCGTTCCCTTAAGTCCTGTGACAATTAATAGTCTCTAATCTGCTGACTGTTTGAGGAAGGATTATTATATTTGCCACGTTCCTTATTACCTTTCTTAAGCATGCTCTAAAGGCTGCTTCTGCAGACAGGATATTAGACTGGAGGAGTTTTTATGAGACATACTGTTATTTGAGCTCTTTTCATGACCTATTCTCTCAGCCTTTATCCTATTTATTAAAATTCTCTTTTGTATCGCCATTTCCCATTCCTGACAGTTTATACCTGACACCAAAGAGACTTGACGATTTATTTCAGGGAACTCAGTTACAAGCCTAAATTAAAAGGATGCAAGAGAGGTGCAGATATGCCATGAAATGCAGAGAAGAGCTGGTTAGTTGGGGTATTTCTCCTCTGGATAGTTTTAGCTTCTGCTGCCTGCACCTGAGAGATGTGGTGAAGGAACAATTTCCTGCCGCTAGCTGTAAGGACAGGAGAGGGGGTACAGATTGCTGGCAGACCAATTCTGCAAGTTGTTTCAGGTCAAGCCTCTTAACACCGTCTCTGACTGATATTTTGAAAATGTGATAGAATACCTTGTTTTGTAGGTTGGGAAAGCAACCGCATGTCAAGATAAAAGGGGTAATAGTATTTTCAGCTCCTGATGAGAAGTTGCTGTTGATGGGAAGTAATTTATGGCCCATATCCCACTGTATATCATTTTAGATTTCAAATAAAATAAGCTGAAAGAAGCGGCTTTTGGAAAAGTCAGTCATTCTAGAAATAATGCTTTGCATAGGAGCACATACTTAGTAGATTTTGAGGCAGTACTGTTACTTGCTTTTTAAAATCAGTTATTTGAATAATGGAAAATGTAGGACAGAAAAAGTAGGTAAGAGAGGAAGAAACTACAGAAGCAGTAGCTCTGAGACCTTTGCAAACCAACGGGTAATCTAGACCCCCTGTTTCATGCTTCATTCAAACAAAATGGTGCTATCTGAGCTAAGAAGAGCTGAGAATCTGCCTTCCTCAGAAGCAGATATGGATAAAAGCACAAATTTCCCTTCCATTATGTAGGCACTCCAATTTTCCTTTTCTGATACAAATCTGAGATCTTCTGTTTCTCACCCATGTTCTGGTGGTATTAATAAATATATAGTGCTTAACTTTCATGTTCATCACAGAAAACAGACACACAGGCACTGATATTGCTGTAATGTGCCCTCAGATGCCTTTGTAGCACAAAGTTTCACCTGAAATGATTCCCATTTCTCCCTTTGTAGACCTCTGACCTGTTTATATATCTAGTTTAGGATGAGACAAGCCAGGCCCTAAGCATGCCTTTTTCTCTTCGTTCCTTGTAAAGAGTGTATATCTAACTACCTATCTATCTACCTATCTCTATATCTCACTGCCTCAGAGGTGGGTTGTTTAGTTAATTGGCAACTGGTTGTGATTTTTCCCACGTAAAGGTTTCTAATATGACTTTTCCTTCCATCTTTTGCCGTGTGCCATGGATATTGTGAACAGGGGAACAGCTATTACAGACCTCCCTAAAAATGGGTTTGTGATTATGCAATTGCTATCCTTGTGCTGATATGTGACCGCTTAATTCAGCACCTATTGTATTAACAAAACATTCCGTGGCATTAGGAAACCTGCAGCTGTGGAACATGGCTTAGTTGGCTGGTCAGGACTTGAGTGCCCAGGTTAGGGTGTGTTTACAGTGGGGATTTGTGGTGATTGCACCTGTGCAGGTTGGTTTAGCCCTGTGGTACAGAGCTAAGCCAGCCCATCTTCCTCTGTGGCTTCTTCAAGGTGAGCTGGTGGATGCTTAAATCCTGCAGTAACCTCAAGGGTCCTGCAATGGCTCATGCACCGGTCAGAGCTGTGAGATACATGGATGAGCTAATAAGCTGGTCTTGTTACTGGCCATCCCCTCTATATACCTGGTTTGTTCTTCTTTTCATGGTTTCTGTGGTCGCCTATTTTTACTTCAGCTTTGAAGTAATTGTTGGCTTAGTATTTACAACAACAATTTTTCAAGGTTTTTTTTGTCCCACTTACTATCTAGTTTGTCCTCAGCATTGTGATCTATCAGCCTTATGTCTCTTCTGTCCTTGCTGCTGCCTCAAGTACTACTGCTTGTTTAGTTTTTAAAGCTGACATTTCATCTGGCACCTCTGGAGGGAAAAAGAGAGGCCATGGGCCATGCCTCACATCCAACAACTTGACAGCAGTGAAAAAAGACATGGCAGTGTATCAAGACAATGTGTCTCATTCACTAGACAAACTTCAGGGTGTGAGACAGAAAGTGATATTGATGATGCAGAAATAACAGGCTTCAGGAGCCATGCAGCGTGTTTTTGTGAAAAACAAATACTTAGCACTCAGAGGTGCTGAGGTGAACTGCATGCCTTAAGGCAGTGAAACATTGCTGTTGTGTTGCAGTGTGTTGCTGGTAAAAATTGATGTAGGACCATGTTTAGAACACTGATGCTGTTCTTTGCTCTACAGTAATTTTTATAATTTTCATCGTGTAGTGACATCATCCTGCTGTGTAGTTGTGTTTTTGCAAGGCCTGTTCTGAGCAGCAAGGTATTTATTGTGAGGATGCCATAAGAGCCCTTGAGTACTACCCCTTTGATCTGAGAGTTCTGTCCTATAGGTTACTAAATATCATGGCAGCAGGAGGTGGTGATGTGTGCAGGAACTGTCCAGACAGAGCCAGAACAGACAGATTTTGGAGTAGTGATCCGCTTCACCCTAATAAACTCCAGATCTAATCAGAAAATATGTATCTTTGCTTAATTCTGTATGCTACAGATGAGGTTGTGCCTGGTCACTGGGTCATTCAGGTACAGGCTACCTTATTTTGAATCCTGACATGGTATGATGGGAATTTTTGTCACATATTGTCACAGTCCTTTTTCTGGAAGGTCCAGCTTTGGAACAGGAAGTTTCAGGAGGAAAAAAAAAAAAAGGCATTTTTCAGTTAAAAACAACAATTTTCCAGAACATGACAAATGTGTGAAAGCATGGATCTTGTTTAACTCCCTATGGAGTAAGACCTGAGACAGCAAAAAGTACACACCCCAGATTGCTTGTTTTTAAATAGGGGAAAAAAAAAAAAAAAAAGGAAGGCAGTTGTTTGTGATTTTGGAGCCTGACTAAGGATTTTTCTCATGTTGACCAGAAGAAAAAAATGACATACGCTTTAAGTGCCTCTGAAGGAAGAATGATCTGAACATTCTAGTCTGGGAGAGTTTGTCAGGCATGACCTTGTTAAGCCCTTGCAGCTCCTGATTTAGAGGATGCCTGAAGCATCCCAAGGCTGTGCATTCCTGCCCTTACCTGGAATTTATCAGCAAGTGTAGGATCTAGAAAAGAAGAAACATTTTATGTTCAGTAACCCTGAGAACAGTTTTAGATCTATTGAAGTAGTGGATTACTCAGTCAATATCTACCATATTGTTAGTGGATCTTGATTCTTCCTTGAGGCATGTGTGGAGCAGAAGATGACAAGAAGGAATAATAAAACTACAAAGTCTGCCCACAGGAAGTGACGAGGTTGTCCCAGGTTCACTGTAACTGCTACTGAATTTCTTTAAAAATAGCTACTCACTGGTGATGAACATTGGTCAACTTTTTTGCTATTACCTCAAGCTCTGCTTGATTTGGGCCTTTTCCATTCCACAGTAACATTTTTTTGTGTTTAGTTATTCCATGAGGTTCCTGGCAGGGTGTAAAGGTGTTAATGACGTGGTGCTGTCAGTTGTTCCAGCAAAATCGGTGTGTGGTTTTGGAAGAAGAGGACAGAGATGAGATAGGTGTTATTTTCCACTGTTAGATTTTATGACACAGTTTTTGTATTGTCAGGGAATCTTACTTAAACTTCTGAGGAAGATAGCAGAATTGAAGGCTGAAAAGGTTTAACTCTGTTTCCTTTTAATAGAATTTGACATTAGTAATAAAATAATACAGTTACATTACTGGGAAGTTAATATGCCTTAACAGTATATTTAGCCATAGTGTACTGTAAAGAATACTAATTTTATTCTTCTTTGCCATTAATGTTCATTATTTATTTTATTTATTCCTGAAAAAAGCACAATAAAAGGCAGAATTAAGAGACTGAAGAAAAAGAACAGATTTAGTTTACTGACTAAAAGAGGCTGAAAGCCCTTTTCCTCTGATTAAAGAACTAATGCTGAAGGTGAACATATCTGAGTTTTTGGCTCCAGACCTGGATTGTTTTACATTAGTTGAACTCCAGCTGACTTAGTACCAAAAACAGTGTAACTTGAGTCAAATCCAGTTTGAACAGTTAAAGAGTTTTGTATCTAGAGGGGAAAAAAGATGTTTGGGTGAGAAAGCTACACTGAAGGAAATTTTCTCATACGCAGAAGATGCATCCTAATCCCAGGCACTTTTTAATCATGTGATGATTATAGAAAATGACATGGCTCAGTGATGTAAATTTATTTTTATCCTTTGATACAATATGCACTGGATGTGTGGATGTTGCTGTAGTTAAGAACTGACCCAAGAACACAAGGTTGCAGGATTTCTTGTCATGCCTCAGACATTTTCAGCACTGTTAGGAGCTACAGGAGTGAAGCCTGTGGAGCATATTAGCATGTAGCAGCTAATAGAATCAGAGTGAATATAGTGAAAAAAAGCAAAAAGCTGCTCTCCACTTTGAAAATAGAATTACAAGAGAGAAAAGCTCTAGGACATGTATTTGAGTGGACTGACAGGCATACTTCTGGTTTTGTGATCACTATGTGCTGTGTTTGCCTACTTGAGACAGCAAAGTTGCTGTTTGGAGTTGTCTGTGTCTTAGCATTTTTCTGGTAATGTCTGCTT
Source organism: Eulacestoma nigropectus (assembly GCA_013397775.1). NCBI lineage: Eukaryota > Metazoa > Chordata > Aves > Passeriformes > Eulacestoma > Eulacestoma nigropectus. The sequence goes on from VZTE01005755.1 coordinate 2,795,805, forward strand.
AGGGAAGTCTCATTCTTACGTAGTTTCTGTGCAGAGGTACACAGCTGCTTCAAGCACTGAATATACAAAGTTTGGCTGGATTTTCAGGTTCCTTTGTGTGAGCATGGTTTCTAGACAAATACGAGAATTCACTTCAAAATACCATCTCTTCATGCATACCTGCACTTCCCTGGGGACAATAGATTCTCTTAGATGCCATCCAAGTTCTGCTGAAGAATCCCTGCCAAATGTCTAGCTTTGTTCCCAGTTTATTGTTACTTCTCCCTTGGGGACAGAAGGAAAAAACAGACACATTTCAGATTTGGAATTTTGAGTTACCACGTTTTACCTAAAAATTGTTGGTTAAAATATCTTAAAAGTATATTTAAAAGGGTTCTTTTTGGGATTCTTTTCTAACAGATTGTAAAAATTGCTGTAGTTAATGAGGAAAAATCTATTTCAGCTTTAGAACATAAGAAAAAATTGGAAAAACTTGTGTAGGAACTGTAGATATTTATAAATTTTATGATCAGAAGGAACAGTTATCTTTACATGCTCCCAACTCCTGCATGATGCTTGATAGTTTCTCCGAATAATTTCTGTACAGAAGTTAACATAGATGAAACCCAAAACTTGGGGTTGTAATATCCTGCAGAGTTTTTGGCTTCAACCTTTCATGGGCTCTTTTTTGTGCTCTTTGTGAAAATGAAGCTCAACTTTGTGATGATTACATAATTTAGTAGGTTTTTTCCCCATGTTTCTCTTTTTCCTTTCTCTCTTTTCCTTTTTTCCTCATTTCAGGGCAAAAGGCACTACTAGGAAATGTATGTACATTTTAGTTGTTGCCCATTTGTGCGCAAATACGTACGGAAAATGAACATGGCACCTTTGAACCTTCTATTTGGTTATCTGTTGTATTAAATCCAAGTTTTGAGACCTTGTATTTGTCTGGTTCTTTGCTTCCTGCACCCTCTCTACTTCTAGAATTCCTTTGAAATACAGAAGTGGGGTTGCTTTTCAATTGCAGTCTTGTTGATTTGGGCTCTGGTGTGATTTAAAGTGTAGCTCTCTTTTGCATGAAGACCGCCAGTAAGAGTGGTGGTTGACCTGTCGTGGTGCCTTGTATTGCACCTTATTTCTTGGTCTCTTCTACCTGTCTGCTTGTTTCCACTGGTGCTTGGATTGGAAGGGAGAGAGGGGCCATCACTCGCTCAGAATTTGTTCTGTGTTCAGCAGTTAATTCTGTGGGAGTTGATGAAAACTCCCACAACATTGCAAACATCATCATGATCAAATAACATGGTCAAATGAAGTCTCCTATTTCCACAACAAACATAATATAAACTGCTTTTTGGCATGATATTAGCACTGAAGTTCTAGTTAGGATATCCCATCTCCTTTATTGCAGTATTTTTCTCATTCTTTCCCTAAGTATATTTACTCCACTTTTTGCGAGCCCCATGTCCTTACCCTGAATTTCAGTCATCCTTGAAACAGCAGTTACCTGTTCCCCAATGTCCTTTTTTTCCAAAATGCATTAAAATCAATGCTGGTCGTGTTTGTGGGAAGCAAATCCTGCACCCCAAATTTTATCATCAGTTCCCTACAGCCCCTTGCAACTCAGCTTTGCATTCATGTGCCACCTCCTCCTGTTGCTCAGTTTTGTGCTTTGACTTTTGTATATGCATTGTTTCTCAGATGCATCAAGTACTAGCTGGAGAATTTGAGTTTCACCATAAGGAAATAGTTTATGATCCAAGAATTTTTAAGGAGCATCTTGCAGCCACAGCTCTCTGTTGCCTCAGTCCTTCCCTGGAGAAGCATCCATTTAAATCATAAATATTATTAATAAAAATCTGCCACCAACCAACTGTATAGTTATCAAGTGCAAAAATAGGATTCCAGTGTATGTGGTAGCCTCAAAAAAGTTGACTTCTTCCTTTAAAGAAACAAATCAAACCAAACCTCAGAACTTGCACTGAAAACAACGTGTTGTGAGAACTGGCCAACAGCAAGTTTCCACAGCTTCTACAAACAGATATTTTGGTATCTGCTATGAACAGAAGAGTTTGGTATAAAATGTTTATGGCTACACATCTTATATGAATCACACACAAAAATACATCACAGCTCTGTACTCAGCTTTGAACCTCGTGGTCTTATGCCTCAAAGTTTGGATACCTCAGTGCAGAACACAGAGGTGAAGGCAAGTTCCTAGTGGGAATAGAGTCTGCCAGTGCAATCCATGTTTTAACATAAAGGCGTCCTTTTGTGAATGTCAGTCCACTAAATTAATTTGTAATTAAAACCCAAGTTTTTTCCTTTCATCAGGTTTTTAAATTACAAAAGGCAGTGAGGCAGAAATGCTTTAAATATAATATACCATAAAGTTAAGGTGCAGCAGGTTAAATTAATTTCTAGTGCATCCCAGTTTTGAGGGGGACTTGAAATGGTGGCTGCTACATGCTGAACATGGCATTTCTTAGTGAGACAAAGGACTCAATTATCTCAGTATTAACTAAAGTGCTGTGAGGAGAAACTGTAGGAAGAAGTTCATAGGCTGGAAATCACTTTCCAAAATGCAAAGGAGATTGCATTGTGGTACATGGAGTAGACCGTGCTGTGACAGCAATAAATAGCCCTTTGGTATGAAGTGCAGCAGCTGATGGGCAGGGTGCAGTGTATATTTTGTTTCACTGATATTATAACCCACATTTCTGCAGCTCTGGGATTTTTCTGTTCTTCCTCTTTCTCTTTCTTTAAAGCTTTTTTTTTCCTCAAAATGGGGACAAAGTGTCAGAGCTTGTTTCAAAAAGCATGACCCTTCTTATTTATATAGTTTGTGATATTTGTAGCAGATAAAACCAAAGTACATTATAATGACATAGTATTCCATGAGAGGGAGATTTTGTAGGGAGAAGTAGTATCTTTCATTAGATCAGCTGAAACAGCTTGAAAAAAATATGTTGTCTTCCAGGGATGCCGTGCCTTCAGCAGGTTTGACAAAGATGCAGCAAAGTCAAAGCATAGAGAAGAGAATGAAATGACATTCCTGGCTACTTTGTAAAGCAAGTTTTTCCTTGAGAAATATGAGGAATAAAATTGCCTTGTAAATGAATAAAATATAATATATAAGACCTCTTTTTTTAAAAAAAAAAAAGTTCATTTAACTTTTTAATAGAAAAATGCTAATTGTTTCTCAAAAAAATTCAAATGGTCAAGAATACTGTCCAAAAGCCAAAAATATCACTTGGAAATGCTTTCCCCACCAACTCTTAGGATTTGTATGTCTCCAGCTTTATCTTCTCTTGGCTGACTTCCCAGCTTAGAGTATATTTGCTGTAATATGCCATGGTCTCACTCTCTCCTGGAGAGAGACACACTCACATCTTGGCAGACAGAGTGCAGTTTCTGGCAGGGAAACTGGGAAAAGAGATGGGCATGTGAGAAGATTTAACTACGACTTTCATGAAGTACTTCATTTTATTTATGTATACGTGCCCACACATATCCCCAAACTTTCAGCATTTGGGTGTGGTTTTTAAATTTTAATACCCTTTTTTCTCTTATAATCTCAATATCCTTGATAAACAGCATTTTGATTGGAAATGTTTGACCATCTACAGAGAGTAAAATTTGAACAATGGTTTACAGAAAGCATCTCTGTATTTTAATAATTTGATGGGACCCTGTTCTGTATATAGAAGCTGATAACCAGTGGATGACTGCTTAGCTTCGTAACTTACCTCAAATCAGAAAATGTTTAAGATAAAATGTTAGTAAAACTTAAAACTCTGTAGTGAACACCATGATCATGAATAAGAGAGAGTGCTTCTCTGCTGGGGAGAGAGCCTGGAAAGTCTGTGGATCCAAATAAAAACATTAGTGTTTTTGTATGTATTGGGGAAAGAGGCACTCAGTGGAAGTTACAGCAACTTCTTTCAGTGTTGAAGGGGGATTTTGGGGAGAGGAGGAGTTTCAGAGCTTATTGGCTATTTTGGGTATTGCTCAAGTGTCTGCTGTGAGGATTTTACTGTACTGTCAGTGATAACAAGTACACCTACAGCCTCCAAAAAGCCTCCTCATGTTATGTGAAATTAAAATAAATCAGTGGGCAGTTTGTGCTCTTCACTGCAACAAGCAGCTTTAAGGACTATCTCTTGCCATAAATTTAACATGTTCCCTTATTCATTAAACACACTGTAAGTGCCATTTCCTCAAGGAAAATGCCACAGACACCCACGCACATTTCAAAGTCAAAGCTGTGGTGCTTTGCTATGCTTTGCCAGGTGACTGGTGCCAGCCTGACGGCACAGGGCTTTCCCTCAAGGATTTCACTTACACTGTGTCAGCTGGGTGTCTCTTGAGCTTAGCTGTGACTAGTTTGAAAAAAGCAAAATTTGTAATTAAAGACTTTTTTATAATTTCTGTTATCTGATGTTTTCATTTTTAATGGGTTGAGGGGATTATGCTACTTGTGCCCTGTTATTAACAAGCGTGGCAAATGAAATTTTCTCGATGCAGTTTCCAAAAAAAGCAACAATTCCTTAATCCAAAAATTTGTTGAGAAAGAATATTTCTTTAAAAGTGTCCCATACTTCCCAGCACATATGTACCAGAATGTGCCATGACTGCATGAAGAGGCTTTTTTCATTTCTGTGCCGTTATGTATTGCTGAGTTTGTGATGGTGCATGATGTGTTGTTATATGCCAGGTCGTGGCTGGTAACTGATATCTAATGATAGTTTATACGTATAGAAGTTGGCAAAATCACTTTTTCAGAAAAAGATGTGCCAAATTATTTCCTTACAGTGATGTGAGGAACCGTTTGATCCAAATCGTGTTAAACCACTTGTTCTTTGTTCTAGAGAGTAGTTATCAGTTTAGTATTGCATAGTAAAATTTTTCAGCTTTCCTCTCCAGTTCAAGGCTGGGAATACTTTTTCTGATTTGAGTAATAACAGACTTTCTGTCATGTAAAAACATGTCTATTTAATATTTCATTATGTTCATAACATTATAGTTGAAAGATGGAGATGACAATCCAATAGAAAATCCCACAGCATATTTTAACAAAAGTCTACACAAGAGCCTGTGCTAAGTCAACAAATATAGGTATTTGTAAGAAATTATGAATTAAGAATAAATGAAAACTGCCCAGAGTAGGTTGTATGTAGTAGTTTGTAGTCAGGCAGTTGTCTGTCTTAAGTTCTCAAGAATGACTTGTCTAATTCAAATGTAAGAACAAATAACAGAATTGCTCACATCAGAGTGAAATTAAACCATGCTTTGGATACATTTTCTGATACGCTTGTGTGCATTACGTTCTATCACCTATTAAAAAAAAAAAAGAGGAAAACAGTATCTAATGACTCATTTCATTTGTCAGTCATTCAAATGATTTCCTGCTAAGGTTTTGATATAGCCTTTAGAGAGATGTTATAAGAAATAGAGCCTCAGATGTGATTAGATCTTTGGAAAAAATGTGCATTTCTTCCCGGTGGATCATCCCCAGCTGACTAGCAAAATTTATACAGAAAATAGGATCCAGCTGAGCTCTGATCACATTATCCTGTGTTATGCCTCAGTGTTAACTAGTGCTTTTGGAGAAAAATTTGCGTGTGTTCTCTGAGAGAGACAGGCAGCTGAAAACACAGGGGAAATGATTTTTAGATATCAGTGGAGTCCCTTAGTACCCTGTTTCTTCTTTTGTTTCCTACTTGCAGCTGTGCTGTTATTTGTAGCAGTTCAGTTCAGCGTTTTGCTGGACAGGCTTTTCCTGCCCAGGGTGTCTGTCAGCGCTCTTCACTCTGAGCGCAGCATCCAGCACATTGCAGCTTCCCCTCTGGCCCTCTGGGAACAACTTAGCACCTTCCATGCAGGTATTCACACATCTTGGGTGTGAGCAAGGCCAGGTTATGCCTGATGATCCCTCTAAGGTCACCTGAGCCTCGGTGGTTAGCAGCATCAGTGATCAGCAGCATGGCTCAAGGTTGCTGTTGGAGGGATGAGGGTTGGGCAAGCTCTACTTTATATCATCTAGTTCCAGCCTTGGAGACACACAAAACCTAACTGAACATGGCCATGAGCAACCCGCTCTTTTTAACCATGCTTAGAGCAGGATTAGATAATCTCCTAAAATTTCTTCTGCCCTCAACTATTCTATGATTCTGTATAGTTATTACACAGTAATTTATTTGCATATTTGAGAGTAATAATGAATCTGTGCCTGTAAAAGAAAGAGGGTGAAATGATCCTGTGCTTACAGTTTAAATTGACAGCAAATATGAATAGGCAAAAGCCCAACAATGAGTTCACAGTGACTGGTGGTGGTTTTGTTATGGTAGAAAATTTTAGTCTTGGATAGGATTAATTCCATTATTTTGTGACTGCCATATAAATCAGTTTAATGACAAGTTCTTGTAGCTTGTTCAAATGTATAAAATACATTACACTTGCAAACCTATTTTTAGGCCTGGCTAAAAGTACCAGTGGATGTTTGCATGTAGGTATGTGCTGGTGTTTAATATATTTGGTGACACGCTGATACACACGGCTGGCAACGATGAGACCCTGGCAGCCCAAGAATAACACTTTGGAGTCATGATAAGTATTTCCATGAAGACATCAGCTTAGTGCTCAGCAGCAATAAAGAGAAAAATTATTAGGAGTGGAGTGGAGAGTAAAGCCAAGGAGATGACTGTGCAGCTGGTGGGTGTTTCTGTGGTGCTACCAGGACTTCAATCCTGCGTGCAGGTCTAGTGTTCATCACTCAGATGTGACACTGGCCAGGATTCAGGAAAGAACGGCAAAGATGATCAAAAGCATGGAGAGGCTTCCAAACATGGGATGACTGACTATGCAGGGGCTTTTTAGCCTGAAAAAGATATAATTCAGGGGAATATAGCCACAGTCTGCAAAAATATGCACAACACTGGAAGAGTGGGTGGGTAGGGCCTAATTATTCACAGTTTCTGCTAGTATCAGAGTTTTTGGCCTTCAAATAGAGTCAGTGAGATTTCAGAGCAAACATAAGGTGATGAATCTTCATGTAGTAGGTGAGAAACACATGGAACTCCTTGTCAAAGTGTGGAATGGTTTAAGTTTACATGGGGACTGGGCAAGTACTTTAAAGAGAAGTCTAAGAACATCTTAATAGACAAAGCACCTTAGATGAGGAGATGCACTGACATAGAAAAGGTAGAAAGCAGAAGGGTCTTACCCTGTGATCATTCTTCTATAGATGTGTCTGCAAATGAAGCCAGATATTAGAATAGGGGGACCTTGGTGTAAATCAGTACAGCTTGATGAATGGTGCCTTTCCTCAGATTTTTAGAGGCAAACCCTCTGGAGATGTGCAGAGCTGGATAGTATTGCAGTAACTGCACAGCTGGATAGTAGATCCGTTTCAGTGTTAAAAAATTCCATGTAGCTTTTGAAAGGCTGGGCTTTCTCCAGTTTCTGTATCAGATTACTAGTTACAAAAAAGAGAACCAGTTGAATCCCCCCTGCTTTGCATAGTTTGAGGTTTTTTTTTTTTTTTTTCTATGAATATAACGACTTTTTAGATCAAGTATCACAACACTATCTTAAAGCCCAAAAGGGTATACTAATGCCTAATCATTTCTTCTGGCATGTTGTGAAAGGGGAAAGTACAGCACTAGAGAAGGAAATGCTAGTGGAGCCTTCTTGCATTTGCTCGTGGGGAATTCAAAAAGCAAAGTACAGTCCTTCATGGCCAAAGGCAGCAACTGTAGAGTGCAGTGCTATAAAAAATCTTCAGAGCATGTATTTATAAAGGTATTTTTTAAAGTTGAAGTTTTGTGTTATTTAGAAACCGTGTTTTACTGTTGCACTTTTTAAGTGCTGAGTTGTGGAATGAGCTCTACTTTCACCACAGAAATGGTCTTCAAGTATAGTAAGTGTCTAAGGCAAAAAATGTTCCTTGACTAAGACATTGGTTTGGAACTCCAGCAGCCAGCTAATTCCCAGCTCCACTAGGGAGTTGCTGTGTAACCTTCAGAAGGATTTCTAATTCAGTAGTGAGCATCAAGGCTGCTTGACGTTGGTGTTGTGTCTGCTTCTCTTCCCTGGCTGTCTGGGGAGCCCGGGTCTGGCAGTGTAGCTAATAGGCAGTCTGGGTCGCTCGGTGATGGCTTGTCAGGTCAGTCGTACAAAATGCAGTCTGAATATGGTCCTCGGAATCTCTCCTCCCTGAAACAAAACAAGTAATGCCTTTTCCTTCCCACCAATCATCTTCCAACCTGTTAAGGTTCCTGGGACAAGAACTGCCTTTTGCTGTGTTTCTTCATTGGCTGATACATGGGTGTGCATACCTAAATCATGCAAGATGTGTGATTATAGTGTAAGTAAGGGAGATCTAGTTAGAAATAAATCCGACCAAGCTAATTTTGATGTAATCATTGGGACAATTTAAAGACGCAAGAAAGCACCTAGAATTCCAGCAGGAAAAGGAGTTGCTGATGCTGGAATCAGGGAGGGAGAATGATTTTGAACTGGTAAGGACACAGCTAGAGAAAAGAGAAGCTTTTTAGGAAGCAAAGGCAGGTTAGGAGGGAAAGCAGCATCTACACAGGCTTTCTTCAGAGAAAGGAGGACTATTCTGTAGGTCCAGAGTGACTGGAGGTTCACTGCAGACCTACGTAATTATTAGGTGAATTCCTTATTTTTCCCCCTCTGCTTAAATAAAGTCCTGCAAAAGAAAATGTTGAAAGGAACGATGATCACTGTTTATTCACCTACCTTGGAAAATGAAGAGTCCACCCACCTTTCTGTAAAGGCTTCTCTATTTCCCTTAAATAAATATAAACAGTGAAGGGTTTATATATAGTTTTCAACTTTCTGGGTTTTCACTAGTTTTCAGGGTTTTTCAGTAGCTCTGTAAGTAATGGCTCTAATTACTCTTTCAGATGACTGATCAGGAGGGAAGGAAATGGTGGTGAAAAAACAGGAGAATTAAACTCTGTGAGGCTTAATGGACTGAGAATCATGGAAGTTCAATCTGGTCAAAAAGCCTGTCTCTATCAGTAAAATATTTATGTTTCAGGGGAATTCCAAGGCTGATGATGTAATCATTTTGGAACCTTTTAATCATCAGCATTAACTCATCATCTTTTTTTTCCTCCCCTTTTAATCTGATGGAGGATATTTATAGGAGGAGAAAAGTGATAGCTCTTTAACTTCAGGAACTTTGGCCATTAATAAGCCACAGGTCAAACTGAAATATCGGACATTTCATTTTTATGCCATCTTGTTGCTCATCATAGTTTTATAGCCCTTAACTGGCAAAGACTTCTTCCTAAATGCCTTTTATTTTATAAGGCACTGCGGAACTACTTATGACAGCATTTCCAAATTTACAGAGCTTGAAAACAAGTCAGATTAGTGGATCTCAAATCCTATTAAATATCATCAGCAGTTTTAAGAAAGCTAACTTCTTTTTTAATTTATTTTGTTTTGATTATTGGAAGTTGTTATTCATGACATGAAAGGTGTTCAGATCACTCTGCATTTTGCATAAAACTAGGCAGATTTTTTAGTTTGAAATTGAAGGACTTACAAGTGTCCTTGTGGTGAAAGGTGGAACTGATATTTGTTTCTCAGTGAATGCAGATGAGGTAATTACAGAAACATGACTACAAAATATCCAAATGTAGAAGTGTGTCACTGTGGATAGACCATTTGGTAGACAGCTTGGCTGGCTGCTGACCTGCAATTTCTGTACTTTATAACTGATGAAGCTCTTCTGTTCCCCCACTCTAGTTGCTTTCTCATCACATTTCTATTTATTCTTATTAACTTCATTTTTTAAAAAATCCATAAAACTGGTATTAAAAAAATCCTTATCCTGTTAAGCCAATTGCCATCAGTTTTACAGTGTTCTTAATTGAGTTGATTGCATGCAATTCAACCTTTTTTTATTAGATGTTCAGAAAATGATCCGAAGGTGCTGGGTAAAAGGTGGTTGGGATAAACAAACCAGTAATGTCTCAGACTTAGTTATGTACTGCAGTGACCTCATAGGTTCATATCTATCAAACTCTGAACGAGCAGGGATTTGATTTCTCAGCACCTTTGGAATTCAGCAGAATGAAATCCCAGTGAAAGTGGAGTGACTTTGCTGTTATTTTCTGTAAGGTATTTTGTAACAAGAAGCAAGAAAAAAGAACCACAAGACCTGACTTTTAAATTCAAACCTTACACAACTGCAGTGTGTGACTTTTGGCATAATTTTTGAAGTGCTAAAGCAATAAGAGCTTCAGGGATGTGACAGCTTTAAAAAATAAGGCCAGTGCTCTTTGTGTCACAGTGTGTTTCTGTCTACAACATGTGAATAATAATGTGTTTTAACTCACGGGGACCTTCTATACAAATTATTTTTCTTTGCTTTGAGAAACCCCAGATATTAAAATATTGCAAAAAATTTTCTTTGTCTCTCTTTCCCTGTCTGCAATAATGTATCCTGGAAGAAGAAAACTTGACTGTGTAATCAGTTTGAGTGACCTTCAGACCGTATGCCCATTCTCGCTCACATTTTTCTGACATTACTGTCAGCTCACGATACTAAGCACAACCCCTTTCTGTTTGAGAACAAATATGGCATTAATCTAAATATTTTAAAGGGAAAATTTCTCTTGAAATGCATCCTTCTGTCCTTGTAGATTAACTGGCTTGCCATAACAGGTATTACCATAAAGATGGTAAGGGCATTTATAACTGAGATTCCAGTAGCTAACTTGGAATATGTTATGCTGGGAGGGAGAGGAGGAGCAAAAGGTAGAATAGAGATAAGAAAAATTAGATAAAAGACAGGGAAGAAAGGTGTGTATATATAGGACAGGTTAAATCTATGAAGATTTCAATGGCAAACTTTCTCTTCTTTATAGTCTGCAACCTTCCTGATTTAGGAGGACAGGGCATACGATTGTGTTATTCCAACCAGTCTCCAGTCACCACAGGTAACTAACTATGCTACATGTTTAGCTAAACATGTATGGTCTCAATGAGACTGCCTAAATTTAACTGAGGACTTCTCACTGATAAAGGATTTGGGAGGACTTGAACATTCAAAATGAAAGCCAGAAGGAAGTTGAGGCACTCATCATATTGAAAACATAATGTTGAACATAAGATGTGACTGTGTAACCCTTCTTGGTGTCTCTGAGAACTTTGTCCTGCGGGCAGACTTACTGGAGCATCAGTGAGACAGGCTGCAGTGTCACACTCAGGAGAGCGACAAAACAATCAGTGCTGTAGCTGATCTCAGAACAATGTGAACAATCCTCAGGAGATTAGCTAGTACAGGCTTAAACTCATGCAAATTGCATGAATAGAGTGAGGAACAGCGAAGATAATTGCCAGTTTTCAGAAGTAAGCAACCTTGGCTAAGTAAATGTTATTCTTTTTTATTTTAATGAATCAGACCAACACCTAGACAAAAGCATCACAGGAAAAAGGACTCAATTTTGGAAAGACACCTCTCTAAAATTATCCAAGTAATGAAAAGATTGTGACTTGTTTTAGTTCTATTGATCAACTACTGATTGCAAATGAAAACAATGTAAAAATGTTCTAATTATTGGTTTCATTAGTTCTCAAGTCTTTCATTTGTTGTTGTAGCATGAATTAGAACAAGGTCTTAGGTTTCTGAAAAACTTCTCCCTGCTTTGGGAAGCTATCATTGTGACTTTTTTCTTGCGGATTGAAAAGCCTTCTCTTGTAAAGCATTAATCTTCTCATATTTACTTTTGTAAGAGCACCAAAAGTACCTGTGCTGTCAGCAGCCACCAAGGCTCTTGTCACCTCCCTCATCACCTTGATGTAAAGTCCTTAAAGACAATAGTGTCATTTGTACCAGAGTGGCTTTGGTACTATGCACACATATGTGTAACAGGAGAATGTCATAGAGCTGAAAAGTAACATGTATACAATGGTCCCATGGGACAAATTAGTCCTAAAGATTTCTGCATGCCATTTCTCTTAAGAGGATTTACAGGACACGGAGGTTAAATGTGCTGGGAGAAGTTGTAGGACAGATTTGAGATGAGGTGCAACACTACCTTATAGTGTGTTTCTGTGGTGTCCTGGTTTCAGCTGGAATAAAGTCAGTTTTCTTACTAATAGCTGGTATAGTGCTGTATTTTGGATTTAGGATGAGAATAATGTTGCTAACACACTGATGTTTTAGTTGTTGCCAAGTAGTCTTTATACTAAGACAAGCACTTTTCATCTTTACATGCCCTGCCAGTGAGAAGGATGGAAGACATAAGGAGTTGGGAGGGGACACCACCAGATCAGCTGATCCCAACTGGTCATAGGGATAGTCTATACCATATGGCATCATGTCCAGTACATAAACTGTGAGGAAAGCTGGCCAGGAGCCGCTGCTCAGGAACTGGCTGGGCACTGGTTGGCAAGTGTGAGCCGATTGCATTGTGCGTCACTTGTTTTGTATATTCTAATTATTTTTATTATTACTGCCATGATTATCATTTCTTCCCTTGTCTGTCCTAATAAACTGTCTTTGTCTCAACCCATGAGTTTTCTTGCTTTTGCCTCTCTGATTCTCTCCTCCATCCCACTGTGGGAGGAGAGAGCGAGCAGCTGTGTGGGGCTTGGTTGCTGGCTGAGGTTAAACCACGCCACATGGAAAAATGAGTAAAGTCATATGGTGAAAAGAAAATACATCTGCCTGGGAAATTTGCCATAGCGTGGGGGAAAAAAAAGTTGACTTTAACTAAAACAAGATCTAGTAGGAAAACTGTTCAGGCCAATTTCAGATGCCATAACTTGGCTGCTTTTGCTCCCGTACTGGCCAGCCCTGTCACATTACTATTCAAATATTTTCAAGATCACTGCTTGCTGAATTGAGTCCTGGAGTGCAGCCAGGTGGCCATGATCAATGTGAAAAGGCAGCAGCACAAGAAAGAGTCATGGAGTAGGGATAGAGATGGAATATGGCTCTCTGCCTGGGTGATATCCATCTCAGACAGAACAATGGGGTGGGACATATCTGCACACTCACTGAGATGTGTTTTGCCTCTCCCGGAGAGTCACAGACCCTTACCAACATCTGAGAAACCAGCTTCACTCGCCTACCTGTAATGTGGTGGTGTGCTGCACTGAACTGATTAAGAGCATGTCTCTCCACATTTTACATCACTGTCACACCTGGTTACAGGCCCTCAAAAGTAAATCAGCCATGCCACTGCAAAGACAGGTCCTTAATCATGGTGTCTCCCACCATGTTCTAGACATCAAAATCCTCAAGTCACGGAAAGAAGGGCTGTCACTCAGTGTTTGCCATTGTAAACTTCCTCTCATTCTTCCACCAGGCACACACAAAGGCTGTTGTTCGAATGAAGGCTTTTGTAAAGGGTGCCTGGAAATGCAACAGTAGCTTGGGTTGTGTGGGGAGATTACTGAGGTAAAGATGGAAATTAATGTGCTAGCTCTGAAACATAAGGGGATATTTTGCATCAGTGAAAGCTTTCTGAAGCCTTTCAGTTCTTGTCCAGTGGCTTTTGAAGATGGTAATGTATCATCTCTAATGATGATAGGGCATGTGTGTGTACAGCCTATTGCCATGTACCAGAATACTGAAAGAAAAGCAAATTTCTTCATCTTTCAAAATTCAAAAAGAGATCAAGAAGTAGCCATAATAGCAAGCTTTTCCTCAAGACAGTGAGCAGCCTGTTTGCTGAAAGATGCTGATTGGATTTAACTTTTGTCTTTACAGCATTGCATTTATTGCATTTATTTTTGTTGGCCACATCTGGTCTTTGTTCTAGTTAGGTACAGGAAGGCTAAGTTACATTTTGAAGATGTGGTAAGAATTTTGGAGGTAGGAGTGCTTATTTCTTTCAGAATTGAATCTGAAGAGGTGTAGAAATAAAGGAACAAAGACAAGCCCTTCTTTCTTCACTGGCAGATCCTGGTATCTCATCTAAGATGTTTGCAATACATCTTAGTCAGCTGAGGAAAGACTAGAGGTGTGAGACAGATGACCTTTAAAACTGAAGCCTTAACAAGAGAATTTCCTTTCTGAATTTACTGTGCATTTTTCAAGGTATTACAACTTCATGAAGTATGGTTTTGGGTGGGTTTCTTTCCGCTTTAGAGACTACGTAGCAGAACTGTATCCAAATTAATGGAGTTTAGTTTTGATGACATAACATTACATAAAACTAAATGGCTTTTGGTTCTGTAATTTCCTTATCCATAAACTTGGTGTTGGAGGATATTTTAAGATACGTAGGAATCTAAGAGGAGGAGGACTACACTTACCCTCAGGTTCAGTTCCTAGAATGAAAACTTTCATGGAAGAGAGTTAGTTTAGAGAAATCTATGGTACAGCTGCCACACACAACACAAGCTGTGGTTTAGCAAAAGAAGGATAATGCCTGTAGCTGAAGACTTTCAGCCACAGTTATAAGGTATTGAAGGAAGGGTAGGAGATGGAAAGGAGATCACCTGTGTCCTAGGTTCTGTGGCGGTGTAGGACAGATTAAAGTTGCAGGTGATGGAAGGAAGGAAACACAGCATGTCCCATGCTATGGAGAGCTACGGGATGTACTAAAGGAATTTGATCTGGGTGAGAACACCTATTCTATCCCCGAATCTGGGTGTCATGTGAATTTTGAGGAGGTTTCCGTCTTTCACAACTGAGAAATCAGTACTGATAGAAGCTCCTACAGATCCCGCTTGACTTAGTGTGTCCAACCACCTCTAGAGAAAGGCGTAATAGAAAGGCAACTAACTCAAACCACAACCACCCTTTCATTTGGTGGTCAGTGAAATTGAGTTACAAATGCTTTACCTCCTGCAGATAATCCTATCATGCAATTTTTAAAATAGATAACAATGACAAAAAAGCAGTCCAGTCTTCCAACCATCCTTGAAAACATCAAGTCAGTTGCCAAAGGATTTGTACTACAGTTTAATTTAGATGAATTAATTAATCTACGTTTGTTTAGACTACTGTTATCCTTGAGTGGCTGGTGAATTCTTAGGGGCTCTTCCTTTCTGTTTGGACTAAGCTCTTCAAGGCAGAGACTGTTTATGGCTGTCTGTGCATGATACCCAGAAGACCTATGTGAAGACCTCAGAAACTTATAGGCATTACTAGAATTCAGTATTGGATGAAAGAAAAAGACATCTTATAATATTAAAAGGTTTCACAGGAAACAGTGATTTTTAGTCCCTATACACTTAGTCTTGTCCTCTGCTAAATATTGCTGGAGAAGAGAATTCACTGATTTTACTGCTTGCTTACTTGTGGCCTGAATTTATAATGCAGAGTCACAGTCTGGGTTTGTTTTTTTTTCTTTTCTTCTTTTTTTTTTCTTTGTCCTGACAGAAAGATTTCGGGATTTACTGCTTCTACATTCAAATCAAGACACAGAGATTCTGCCCATCTTTCAGCAGAGACGCTATCCCAAGTAAGTAAGATTGTCTTCTTGGGAGAAATAAAATCTTTATCCATTTGCGGCAAGGGAGAGTAAAGCATTTATGTACATGCTTTTGGTGAGAAGTCCTTAGGCAGAGCTGTCAGGTAGCCACACTTGCACTGATCTCTGCAGTCTTTTGAGTGGTGTCGGGGAGAAGCAGGCACGCTTTGCAAGCACGCCCAGATGTCAGTGGGGGAGGTGGTGGTGGTGGAGCACAGATGCTGAGTTGCCTGGATCAGTGTCTGATGGAGCTTTGTTTCGCTGTTGACATAGGTAGATATTTTGTCAGGCTAATCCGCACTCTTGTCTTCTGGGATTCCATCATTTATGGTGACAGATTCCCTTGAATCTTAACAGGCTTTCCTCTGAAAGCCTGCAAACACTAGGAAACATTTTTTTTCCTGCCTTTTTTAGGTGTATATGTTTGCCTATATCCTTGAAGGGATCAAAAGAGTAGTGTTGAGTGTTTAGGAGGTCTTGAATGTATTGTGTATCCTGGACCATACCTCTTTTTTTTCCAAGTGACATACCTGAGTGAAACAATAAAAGCTCTTTGCTATATATTGACTAGAAGAAACAGTCACTTTCAGCTAAGTCTTGAACAGAGGCAGTGAAGGGAAAGAAGAAGAAATAGTCCTCACATTAACCCTGACCAGAATGAGTGATGAAAGAATGCTAGTGTAGGGTGAACAGAGGGAGGAGAAGGAAGAAAGAACGTATGAAGACAGTCCCCCAGTGATGATAGAAACAAGCAAATTTATTTATTTTAGTTGTTATTGTTAGGACATTTCTGAAATAGGTAAGAAGCCAGTGGAGCTAGGTGTTAAATATCTTAAAATCTGATGATAATTTTTTTTTTTAAGAGCAGACAATTAGAGAGGCTGAGTGCTGAAAGCCAGTCACCTCCTCACTGTGAATACTTGAAAATAAAAAGCACTCAAGGATGAAATCCTGATCTTGAAAATGGTGAAGTTTTGCTTTGACTTCAAGGAAGACACAATTTTATCCCCCTAAATTTCTTGTTTGCATTGTCCATTGTCACTATATTACTGGAATACTGTGGAGGTACAGTATATAAATAGTGGAAGGCACCTTATGTGGATGGATTGATCTGCTTGTTTCAATAGGACGTCAATGAATTATTACTTTTCTCCTCATCCTTTGGAACCCTGGCAGTACTATGCTTTGCTTGGCTTAGATTATTTCATTTTTGATATGGACACTGTCAGACTGGTCTGAGAAACCAGTTCATTGTCCTTCCTCAAAGAACAGACTTATCTCTATATAAATCATTCCTAAGATCTTTGACTTTCCATTTTGTTGCATTCAATTTATTGCTAGCATTCTTGGCAAAAAGTCTACTAACAATATTACACAATGTCAGATTCATGGGCGAATGAGTTGTCTATTGTCTTCTGACAGAGGATGCGTTCAGCTCTTCAAGAACACAGAGGAAACAGCTTGTATGGAACTCTGCTGCTATTTGAAGTTATAGTGGCCTTGCATCACAAAAAGGACATATGTTTTCATCCACATTACTTGGCAATATTGACTGATTCCTCTAAGATACAAAAGTGCCAAATTTTGGCACCTAACCAAAGAGAAGTTTTCGTATGTTCTTAAAACCAATAGATTCTTGTTTATAGGATCATTGATGGTGCAAATTTGCTTGTTTTTTATGGAAATTTTTCATATATTACAGTTCATTTATAAACTGGTTGAACAGTATTGACATGTCCGAATTTCCCCAGGGGTTGTCTTTTGAGCAAAGTACTTGTGCTCAGCAAAGTAGAAAACCTGTTCATCTTCATAATATATTTTGTCTTATTCCCATGGCATTTTTTCACCTTTCCTATTCTCATTTTCTCTGAAGGGTCAATTAACAGAAATTAAGGTAATGAAAAGGCATATCTCATCAATCAGTGTCCCTTCATTGACTTCAGCTGAGCAGTGGCTGGTTGTACTACATAAGGATCTGAGCAAGAAGGTCATTTTAATAAGGTGTTGTCATAGGGCGCAAACTGGAGCATGTAATGATTACAGAAATCTTAAGAATATTGAAGGTTAAAAATAGAAGACAATTCTTAGTAATGACTTAGCTGAACAGCTTGACTAAGCAGGGCTTAGTAGGTAGAAAGGATAAAAGTTTTCACATATTTAAGAGACATATGTCCAAAGAAAGGAGATTGGATAGGAGGGTGTTTAGTACCACTCAGGATATTCACAATCATTGCAATAAATATTAAAGGCTAAACAGGGAAACTATAATCCATCAACGTTTGGAAGAAATAGAAACCTTGGTGTTCTTGCCTGAATTATGTTCTTGTACATTTATTACATTAAGACCTGAACTCTTTCCCAGGGAACAACAGGATAATTTTGGGTGCATGTTGTTCTCAGAGAAGATGTCTGTGCACTGGAATGGCTGGAAGAAGTTTTCTAGAATATGCATGGACATTTTCCTGGATTTTCTGGACTAAATGTGTCAAAGAAACATGCTTTGCCCTCCTAGTTGATGGAGAAATGTGGGATCTTTTTATGGTCCTTGTGTTTGCCTGAGTTTATTCTGATGGCCTTGGCTTAGCCAAGGAGCCAATACCTGCTCTGGCAAGCAGAGGAAACTATAGAGAGGCCTTAGCTTACAAAGAGCAAGGCTTATAAAGCCCCACAGCACATCACCTTGACTTCTTGATGTACCACTGTGTGACCACAAGTCACATGGCATCATGAGCACCAGTTCTCAGCGTGGCCCATGGGCTGGGATGCAGTGCTCTGCCAGCACATGGGTACAGCACCCACCCAGTCAGCCCAGCCTGCAGTATTTGTCCTCTCACTTTTCTTCACGGGGTTGCAGAGCAGAAGGAGCTTGGGTCTATTTTATGCTTCAGCCCCATGCCTAGAGTGGAATTTTTAATGAAACACACTGCACTGCATGTAGTTCAGGTTACAGAACTAGCAAGAGCAGTCTAATCCAGGCAAGTCTTTTTGATACCTCAAGTAACTTATGTGGTTCAGAAATCAGATGTTACTAAACCCTCCTCATCCACCTCATCCAGAAACTGACCCATCCACAAAGAGAAATATTTTGAGGGGAAAACCTGTCTCCTTGCTGACATGAGGCCATTACCATGTCCACAAGGATTTGCATTCCTGAAACTAAGAATAAACCTGCAGCTGTGGGCAACCAAATGGGCTGGGGTGCATGCCAAGAGTAGCTGCCTGGGAAAACCTTCTGCACACAAAACACGACAGACATATCTGCAGCTTGGTCCTGCTCTCCCTCACTCCACAAGCATGCTGAAATCACTGAGGGGAGTTATGCCAACACAATTAGGTCTGTCAGCAAACCAAATTTTTTGCAACTAATCTTATCCCAACTCCTTACTATTACAATGAGCATTAGGGCTTCTGTATCTCAAAAAAACCTTTTAGGGTTTCACATTTAGCACATTTCTGCAGGAACTTTTCTCATGTTGATGTCAAGCTCATGCCTTTCCTTGGTTGCTCACTTTGTTGATGACATTCCTACATGTTTTTATTCACAGTTTCACTCATAAAATGCAAGAACTGCTAGAGTGCAGCAAAGGCTACACAGGATTGCTCCTGAAGAAGGCACTGTGCTCATTAATTTGGCTGCAGGGTCCAGCATGTGACAGGGTAGTTGGTGGTAGCCGGGGCTTAGGTTGCTCCATCCCTTCGGAGTCTGTGGTGTTTCCCTGCTGACTCCACTCCGCTCCTGACTGCCCGTGCTGTGTGCACAAGGGAAGGATATGCAATTGCCTTGAAGTGCCAGGGAGAAGTTCCTCTTGTAGCTGGGCCTGATAATGTCAAAAGGATAAAACAAACCCAAAAGAACAGAATGATAAGGGAAGTGATAAAAGAAGTGTGAGAGTGAGAAATGAGGTTGATGGGTGAATAAGACAGGAGAGAAGCTGACATGGCATGAAACAGCACTTGAGAGGGATGTGCCAGAAACACTACTGGTGTTACAGGTTTTTAGCAGTTTTTTTCTGTCTACAAGTGACTTGGAAGTTCAGCTGTACTTTATATTTTCAAGTTATTGCTGAAATCCTCACATAAATATGTGGAGTTTTTTAGAGGGATTATTTGCTTCTTTTTTTTTCCCTTCAGAAATATTTGAGTCTTCACTCATCTTCTGTGTGTTTGGTAGAAAACTTTTTGGATGATTCACAGATTTTAAGAACAGAAGGAGCGGTTATGTTCCAGCTAATTTGAGTCCCTTCTTAACATAAGCCATAGAGCATTACTGATAATCCCTGCAGCAAATTTCTCGCTCAGCCAGAGCAGGAATTTAGAAACAAATTGAGATGTTAAAAACTGGAAAGCTCACAAGCCTTAGATCAGCTTGTTTCAGTTGTCAATTACTGCACCTGTGATAATTTTTTTAACTTCAGTTTCCAGTTTCTGCCATCTCACTGTACCATTTTCTGCTGAACAAGAAAGTCCTGTACCAGCTGAAATGACGCCTCCACACAAAAGGTTGGAGGTCAGTTTAAAACTTGCCCTTCTCTTGAACAAAATAAATAATAATTTCTTGCATGGTAAGGCTTGCTAAAAAGGTGTCTGTCTCAAAATTTTAAAACCTTTGCAAAGTTTTTCCATTTATTTTTTAAATAAAACAAAACAAACAAACAAAAAAAGGGGCAGAAATGAAGAAAAACAAAGAAAGTATTTTGGTAACTGTTTCCGTAATGTGCACATAGAGAAATAACAGCACTTCTTTGTAGTCAAACAGGGAGACAATCTAAACTGAAAAATTTGGTTTTATAAAAAATAAATCTTATTATTTAAGTGGAATGACAAAGTCTTGAATTTTGGAGAAAAAAAAAATGAACTTAGAATCCAGCAGGTATAATGAAAGAATATTCCAAATACATTTACTTTCCATCGGTCATAAAGTTACAAACAATTCTTTGGCATATATTCGTAGTAAATTAAGGTAGTCTTCATGTGTATGCACGAAAACGCTGGTAATTTTCGCATCACAAAAAATCCCAGAAAATGCAGGATCTTGAGATATATATATGTATCTTCAAATAGATATTAATGAAGGTCATCTTTAAAAAGCTGCTGAAAAGTTTCAGCTCAAACAAAGCTAAATGGTGTTATTCAATTCTAATCATGGAGAAGTCTAGACAAATAGGCGGCGGAAAGTTAGCGCCCTCCCTAAACCATTGTGTCTTCTGGTTCCCAATCGCTATTCATTTTAATAATAATGGATCTGTAATGGATCTGTGGCAATTTCCTACAGCTTGAGATCTGAGCCAAGAAGCAGATAAAATTTCATTAATAATACCCCAGGAATAAAACTTGTGTCTTATTTGCAGCTGTCTCGAGAACATTTTTCTTTTTAGAGGAAAATAATTTGTGTCCAGCTGAAGAAAGTAGCGAATTGTGGTTTCTGGAAGTATGACGCTCAGTCAATGTATCCATTGAGATTCCCTTGAATCACAGATTGAAACATGCACAAGAGCAGCTAGCAGGATCATGGCCTAGAAACCCTATTCAGTTTGCATTAGGAACAAAGGCAACATCTTCCCTGATGTTCAGCATGGGGAAAAATCGTGACCTGTGTGTTCGCCGCCGAGTCTTCGTTGCAAAGGCAAAGAGATTTTTAATTTTAAAACGAGGTGGAGGACTTTTAAGGAGTGATTTTCTATAAAAGGCTTTCTTTGAAGTGCTTTACAAAAGATGTCCTCTTGTTGCAGAGGGGAAACTGAGGCATGGGACTCTGATGTGAGTTACCAGCATCACCCAGGAACATTTCTCCTTGGGATGAGACCAGAAATAGAAATCAGGTCTTCCACAGTCCTTTCAGTTGTGTGCAGTTGGCTCTCTCGTCTGAAATAACATCTATCCTGTTTTCCACTGCAAAAACACGTGGCCTGCCCATATTGCTGAAATCGGATGGGAAAGCGCCAAGTGAAGGAGCCTTTCAGAAGTGCCCACACAAGCATTTTAAATGCTTTGTGTAGAATTGTACATGAAGCATGAAAATTACTGGTTTTGAAATGCTCCAAGATTTATTTCAAAATGCAGGCTAGAAGCAAACTATCTCATCATCAGTCTGAGTCCTCAAAAACCTGAATTTCAGAGAATTTTGATGACTTGATTAAAAAAGAGACCTGCTTAAGGAATCTGTAATGACCTTTAAAAAAATTCAAGCTGTTTATAAAAAAGAAGATTTTTAGGGGGGGTGGGATTTTGTCTCTTATTTTTCATTCTTTTTTCTTTTCTTTTTTTTTTTTAATGTGACTTCTTGCAGTGCTAACACCTTATTCTGTAGAGTTTACAAACCAGTGCAAGGCTGAGCTCCATGACAATAAAACCTCCGTTCTAAGTAAAGTGCATTTTCCTTTCATTAGGCATTTTTACCAAATGGAAAGAACAGCAGTAGCAATGGGGCAGCTGGTAGCTGCTCATTAAAAAGAGCAACCATGTTATAGGAGTAAAAATGCAAGAATTGGATCTAAATTTTGTTGAAACTGTAATGAAAACAGGAAGAAAGAGGACAGTAATTCATACTGTGCATTACATCTTCAAGCTCAGATTCTAAAAAGAACTCGTGTGGACACATCCAGATAATATCAAATAGGACCAAGTCAGTATCTTGAAATATTAAGACTACACAGTAAACTAAGATATGAGTTATAAATTCCTCGAGACATAGGCTAAATTTGTTTAGAGTACCAGAACAGTACTCCAGTAACTTGCAAAGTAAAGACACTTTTGTTCTGTTTCCAAAAGCCTCAAGTTCATGTAACAACAGCACAGGGTGAACCAGTCCCCTTAAAGTCAAGGGGAATTTTGCTGCTGACTTTAACAGGGCTCAGACCTGAGATCTAAGGCACAAGTACAAATCTTTCTAGGTAGAAAGATGTGGGGAAAAATATACCTGCAAAATTGAATTTCCATGTGCATACATATTCTAAGTACCAAGCATTCTAGAATGCTACTTGAATTTATCTGCTTATCATAGCATAGTTGTGGCTTATTAGCAGGCATGAACTATTTTATGCAAAATGTTGTGATAATCCCAGTTGAGAATGGGAAATGTCTGACTGAGAATAAAAGATGACTAAAATTTTCACAACTTTTGGGAGATGAAATCATTGCTTTGTTCAACGTGAATGGGGTAAGTCATATCATTAGAGCTGGTTTTCATTTGGCTATCTGGGAGTATGAGCATGGTTCTTGATAAAGCTTTCCAATTTAATTGAAACATAGCTGTCTACTACTGAGAAGCATCATGAGACTGTGAGAAGTTATCTGCCACCGGATGTCTTGAGGGATGTTTCTTTAAAACAACTCAAACAGAAGTTATAGTAGTTTGATGCTGAAATTATTAGTGAGGTTCTTCGATTCATTATGTAAGAGAGTTAAAATGATCCCTTCCGCCCTTATATCCAATTTTATCATAGTTTTAAAAATAATGGCTTATATTAGCTTAAAAAAAGTAGTTTCACAATTACCATAGCTACAGAAATCCAAGCACCAGGCTCTGGAAAAGAAGAGAAACAAGTGCTAAGGAGTTTTGGTTGTTGACAGTAGTAATTTCCTCCTGGATGCAGTCCTATACAACCTACTCCAGGTGAACCTGCTTGAGCAGGGGGAGTTGGACTAGATGTCCTCCAGAGGTCCCTTCCAACTCCAACCATTCTATTATTCTGTGGTTCCATGTAACTGTGGATAAAAGGGGCCAGCATCATTCATTCACTCCTATACGCCTACCTGCATATTAGCAATTTTATTTTTGGCCCCATTCTTTCAGTGAAGGACCCCAGAGGCTGTTTTCTTTCATAGAAACTGCTAAAGGAGGCAGCATCTTTGATTGGTGTTTTATTAGTAGGTCGTGGTGAAAAAGGGGAAAAAGAAAGATTCCAGATATAATAAAGGGCAAAATGGACAATATTATGACCTTTAACACTTGGAAGACGGAAAAGCTGCCTGCCTCCTTTGTGTTTCATGTAAGACATAAGCCATAAATGTACTTCCTGGTCTTTAACAATGGTAGAAATTTATCAACACTCACTGCGGTTCTGACCATTTGCCAAATAGAAAGTTTGAAGATGCAGGTAAACTGTCAGATAAGCTTCTCATGTGTACCACAAATCTCTCTTTGTGCTTTAATACTGCAGAGGAGAGGGAAGCACAACCATTCATGACAAAGGAGACTGTTACAATGTTCTAGTTTTGCTTAAAATAGGGAAGGATGGTTTGTTCTTTTCAGGACATGAGGCTGGATTTCAGTTTTAGCAACATTTTGGTGCGTGGCACTGGTGGCGTGGTTAAATTCTGAGTATTTAATGTATATGTAAGGGAGACGCTTCACATTTCTTTTTCATGAAACATGTTGG
The DNA here is from genome assembly GCA_013397775.1 of Eulacestoma nigropectus. Lineage (NCBI taxonomy): Eukaryota > Metazoa > Chordata > Aves > Passeriformes > Eulacestoma > Eulacestoma nigropectus. The sequence continues at coordinate 2,819,632 of VZTE01005755.1, forward strand.
CCTTTAAACTCTTGGTGATAACCAGGGGCAGCAACAGGCCCATGTTGATCTAACACCATTCCCTGTCTCTTCGGAGAAATATATAGGAGACCTTGGCTGTGGTATGCCAAGAGGACCACCCTGAATTGAGCATCCCCAAATAAACATTTACATCAGCCCCATTTCATAGAGGAAGCTGTCTCAGCATCTGGGCTAGAGCTTAGCTCAGAGCTATGAAGTAGTAAAAATTGGCAGTGGTGGAAAAGCTGTCTCATCCTATAGTATGTTATTGTAAATGTTAATTATCCTCAGTCATGAGGACAGGAGTTGGCTGCTAGTTGATAGTGCCCAGTGGGCCAAGCCTGGCCCCAAGGAAACTTCTTCTACGACCTTGTCAAGTGGTTTGCAAGAATCGCAAGTGCTTTTGAATGGCCAGACAGCTAGCAGCTGGAAAACATTGTTAGCAGCTGCAGGACTGCAACAGCCCATGATATTAGCTGCCAAATCCTTTCTGATTGTTGCCTAATCAGCTGGCTGTGGCTGTTCACAAACTGAATTGGAGACTAAAGTAGATAAGTCCGAACACAAAAGATGTTTGAATAGAAGACATGTACTGATTTGTTGGATGGTGAAGGTAAATTTGGTGGTATTCAGAGTTCCTGGTTGTTGTTTTTTAATAGAAGAATCTTGTGGGTTACGGGTTTGCATAAAATTATTAGTCTGAGCATGTGCACCTAAAGTGAGGCATCACGTGTGTCAAGCGAGGTGATTAGCGATGCGTTTCTGTTGTGTCAAGAATGTGGTGACATTTTTTTCTTCCCTTAAAGCAATGAGACAAGGTTTCTTATAGGCAACAACCTGAAAGAAAAGATATGAAAATCATTTGCTTTAGAGCCTAATAACTTTCATATAACACTTTGCTTTATGACTTAATTATCCATTGCTGTCAAGGTATCTTTATAAAACAAGGTTTAAATTAAATTTGTGTGGGGTTGAAAGTCATGTAGAATCAAACTCTCATTTAAAACCAAACATTTAAAATTTTCTCATTCCTCTGGGAGCTTGTATAAGGTGAAAATGCTGCCTACTCCAAAAACCCACACAGCATCAGGGTCAGTCCTCTTACCCCAAGTCTGCTTGACCACTATGGAAATGATAACCTATACTAGAGCCTCCAAAGTTAACAGTGCAAGTGTTCTCTGTATCCTCTCTGGTTTCAAGAAATACTCAAAGGTGTCTTATGAAAGTAAAATGCCTGAGAGTTTCCAAGGTCTTGTTTTCCTCTGCACGGTGCATCATGATGTTACCTAAGGATATTATAGCTTTGTATTTCCATTCACTGTATACCATGTCTTCAAAATTAAAATAGGTTTTCTAGGTACATTAGTGTTGGTGATTTCTAATATTCTTAAGGTTTAATTACTTCCTCTTTTACACAAATTACCTTAACAAATAGAATATTTTTATTATATTGAATGAATTCTGAAAGTCTTACAATAGATTAAATTATTCTTTTATTTACATGGCTAGCTGAAGTTTCCTAAACAATATGTGAAATGCAGGCATGCATTTCCAGTGATTTCTCCAAAATAAAGGTATTTGCATCCCTTCTCAAAAGACTTTTGAAAGCTATTTGTACTTTATTTTTTTGTGCTTTACTTATATTATTATAAGTATTGTTATATATAAGTATTGTTAGGGAAAACACAGCAATGGAAGTGGCTGTTGACAATTTCTCCATCACATGGTACTCTTTTACCAGAGCAAGCAAAGAGATGGTGGCAGAACTGAGCCATCCATTTCCTTGTGCTTCAGTTTGGATAAGGTAAATCATGTAGATGTAATGTTATCTTGTGAAGGGGTCACAAACCTGATGTTCTGGCCATTTTGGCACTGTGAAGATGAAACCCTGTGATCTTAATAATAAATCCAGAGTATCTCCTGCCACTGCAGTTTTCAAGGGAAACATCTCTAGGATTTCAGCTCGTCACTCTATGAGTAAGAGTTTGAAGCGCGTTGGAGAGAACCCACTCACTTTTCTCAAATCTAGGAAACTGGCACTTCATTCAAGCTGGTATAAGGTAAAATCTGGAGCTGTGAACTGAACTCAGGCTTTCCATAATTTTTTAGTGTAAGTTGCAAGAAAGACTAGAAAGTACCAAAATCTATTTATTAGGATGATGCAGTGAGCAATTTAGTATCTGTGCCAGTGTTTCTGAGTGGAAAGGGCAGGGGCTGCTGTCCTGAAGGATCACAACTGGTCTGTAACCAATGTAATAGTCATTGGTGACATGTTTCATTTATGCCAGAGTGAAATGCTGTGCTGCTTTCCATCCAGAAAGAGCAGACTTTCTGTGAAGGGCAGTTACATGCCAGCCTCTCTGTCAGCCCTGTTTTGTTTCAAGGAGACATGAAATTCTGCTTCAATTCACGTATGTCAGACATGGCTGCTGAACTGAAGCAAAAGGAAAAAAAACTCTAAAATAAGTTTGTTTTCTGAAAAGGAAGGAAGGAAGGAAGGAAGGAAGGAAGGAAGGAAGGAAGGAAGGAAGGAAGGAAGGAAGGAACTTTCTGTTTTGTGCACAGTCCATACATTACATGGAGAAAGATTCCTTAATTCAAAAGAGCAGGTTTACCTTGTGGGATCAGCAGAGCAAAATCTAATGAGCTTGTTCAGTGACACAGGCTGTAATGAAAGCCTCTGGGCACTGCTCTTCTGTGACAGGGAAGCGATGTTGGTATTGATGGACAACCTGATCTCCTTCTGTTTTGTGCTAGGGAGGAGGGTTGAAGGAATGTCTTGTTAATTTATTTGTGAATTGCTGTGTCCTGAGGAGAAAACAGGCTGAGTTCAGCATCTCCAAGTCTTCTTTCACACGTGGTTCCATTAGCACTTGAACATCTTAATTCCAAGCTCTAAGTGCAGCAGAAGGGTTGTCCCTGGAGCTCAGCCCCTGCTTCCCTCTTTTCAGAGTCAGCACAAGCTGAGATGGGGAACGTTCCTAGCTTTCACTGCTCCATCTGTAGCAGTGCTTTGCTGTCTGAGAGCATATTTAGTGTGTATCTATAAACATTTTGCCTTTATGTTGTTAGATGGCAGTAACTGGCTGTGTAGTGGTTGATGGTTAACTTTTCTTTTTATTGATGCATATTTGCACTACAGTTAAGGAATCCACTGTAAAAAACCCGTGCAAACACGGGCTATCAAAATTGATTTGTCTCTCTCAAGTAATTTGATAGCAAAAAATTGCAGGTTGGCTGCAAGCAGCTCTTAAGAGCACAATGGAACTTAAGAAATCCATTTATCTCTGCATTGGCTATGGCAGCTGTTTGTGGTCAGAGGCACCTACCTCACTGAATTAACTTTGTTTTTAGTTATTTGGCCCTACGCTCAGATACTGGCTCCACTGAATAGCATCTGCACCATGTAGAAATATTTTGACAATTATGAGTCAATTAAATTTAGCTTGTTCCCTTGTTCGATCCTTCTTAGGATGTCCAGCGACAAGACTCATGACTGAAATATTTAGCATCTATTAAAAAAACAAAAGTGTCTCAATTTTGCTGAGTCTGGAGTCTGTTTATGTCTGTACTGAAGGGTCTTTGGAGAAGGAAATTTCAAAGGACATTGCACCATTAAAACTTCTTCACAGAAAAATATATATCAAAAGTAATTCTAAATCATATATGGTTTTATTGTCATTGGACCACTGGTTTTAAACCCCCCTTTGCACTCAAGTATTTGAACACTGTCATCTAAAGTTAACCAAACTGATGAAATAGGATTAACAAGGAAATAACAAGGATGGTGGCTTTATCCACAGTCATCTTTACCCTTTTTTAAATTTGTTTATCTTGGAAAGGCTTCTCCAATGAGGTATGAAGCTATTGCTTACCCTTTTTTAAACTGTCAGGTCAGATCTGCAGATAAAAGCCATCAGCTGGACAGATGGAAACCATAAAATAACAAATACCTAGAAACACTCCTTTGTGTAATGTTGTACTCCTTTCCTTTTACTTGCTCATTAAGGATTGTGATCCATTTATTGATGAGGTTTATGACCACCATTACAGGGTATTTATGGGCCTCAAAAACTTTTAATGAAGTCATTTTTGCAGTGCTCATCTCTGTCTGAGAAATACAACTATTTCTAACAGGTAGACTGGCACACAGTGTCAAACTGACCTGCGCAAGTTCTCCTAAGAAAGGTATGACACAGACTGGTTTGATCTCAGCACAGCACCCAAGCTGCTGCATTCCTTCTTTCTCTTTTTGCTCTTTGTAAAGTTCCCAGACCAAGGGGGAAGTACCTTTTGATTAGGGATCTTTTTGCACTTTCACAGTAGTTGTAGTAAAAGTAAGTTTAGAAACGTTCAGTGGTGGTTTAGCGAATGGTTGATGAATGCAGCCATTAGGAAAAACATTAATGCAGTTTTCAGAATCTCAGAGAGGAACAACCAGAAAGTATTCATCTGTCTGTCCAGTTTTGCCTTTACTATTTGTTTAAATTACAGCTGTTAAGGGAATTCTTAAACAGAAGCAAAGTAGGTGGTATGTGGAACACCTAAATCGTTGGTCACAGCTGATGGATAAAGAGTGAGGTCTTCAAAAAATGAGGCTTAGTAGCTACACAGAACCTAGAGGGCTGGAATTTTATCTGCTGTATACTGCCCATGCCCTGGTGTCTTTACTTGCAGACATAGGCACCAGAGCAGGATAAATGGCAAAAAGCTGTTCCACGAAAGCTAATCTGCTTTTATAGTGGATTTCTGCCTGATAATAAACCTTTTACTCCTGCAGAATTAATTTTGATATCATGTAATTCAGTCACATTTCTGCCATTTGTTTTGTACTGGAATCAGATTTTTTTCTATAGAGAATTCAGCAAAGTATTATCTAAATAAGAATATAGCAGTGTATTAAATAAAGAAGAAAAAGTCAATGTTGACAGGTGGGAAGCAGCAAATAGTTCTTAAGCAGAGAGTTTTAAAATGAGTGAGGTATCAGATAGGGAGCAATTCATCTTGGGATGTGTTCTTTCAATATATCAAATAATGAATGATAAGGAGGGAGATGTAAACACCAAGTTAATTAAATCCTTGGATGATATTGGACCAGGGAGGATAGTGTATGTCAGAGCAGATGGAATGAAATTTCTGAATCATCTGGTAAATTTTAGGAGATGGATGGAAGAAAAGGAAGATGAGTTGGAATAGGCAGAAATGTCAGACAGTTCATCAAAAGAGAAATCGTTGAATAAGAAAGACTGACATGGGGTAGGGAAAGTGTTAGAATCATGCTTTATAACAGCCTTTTGTCTGTGTGTATTAGAGTATGAAACCTGTTAGAATCGTAGAATCATTAAGGTTGGAACAAAACCTCGAAGATTACTGAGTCCAACTTGTGACTGAACATCACTAAGTCAAATAAACCATTACACTAAGTGCCTTGTACAGTGTCTTGTACATTTTTTGAACACTTCCAGGGATGGTGACTCCACCACTTCCCTGGGTAGCCCATTCCAATGCTTAACCACCCTTTCAGTGAAAAAATTCTTCCTCATGTCCAACCTGAACCTCCCTTGGCACATCTTTTGAGTCTATGTCGTTTTGTTCTGTCACTGGTTGCCTGAGACGAGTCTGGCTGCACCGTCCTTTCAGGGAGTTCTAGAGAGTGGTAAGGTCCCCCTCAAGCCTCCTTTTCTCCAGGCTAAATAACTCCAGCTCCCTCAGTCACTCCTCATATGACTTACTCTCCAGACCCTTCATCAGCTTCCTTGCCCTTGTCTGTCTGGACTCACTCCAGCAGCTCAGTGTCTTTCTTGAAATGAGGGACTTAAAACTGAACACAGGACTTGAGGTGCAGCCTCAAGTAAACTTAAGCTAATTAAACTTGAACTAAGCATCCCTTATATCATGGAGGGGAGTTCTGAGAATGTGTTGCTTTCTGGTTTTACCAAAACAAAGAGCATTAACTGAGGATGTAAATGACATTCTGGAAATGACAGTGGATAAGCATGAGGGAGATGGGATTAAAAGTGTGGACTTCTCCTCTGACTGATCAAAACTGTCATTTTAGGTTAGACCTGGGGCACAGTCATGGGATCTGCATTTCACAGTGATGATGAACATGATGGGGATCAGCATTACTGGGTGTGGACATGCACGACACTGATTTCATGCAAGGAGTCTCACGTGTCATGATTTGTTCATGACAAATGACAAGACCAGTCACACACAGTGGTGTTTCTCTGTGTATATGTAGAGCAACTTCAGGAGTCCTGGTCAATAGGAACTGGTATTGAACCTAAAGTAGAGGCTCCTTTGGCTTAGGCCCTGACCTTGTGCCAGGTATATTCATTCTGCTTTGATGCCCAGCCTCTGTTCTGTTCAGTGCCTTGTAGTCGCCTTGCTGTGCAGCAGCGTCGCACCCCCAGAGGGTTGTAGACCTCAGGATATTTATGAAAAGTGAGGGTGAGAAGGGTTAGGAAAAGAATTATGTATTTGCAGTAATTAAACACTAGTCCCTTATCTTTCTGTCTCTCACCAAGTCACTCATCTGTTTTGTTTGGGATCATCTGTTCTCTGTAAGCTTCTTATATATAACTCATAGAGAAATGCTAAAAAGTAAGGCTCTGTTAATATGAGCACATAGAAAGGTAAGAGCTTGAAGGAATTTAAAAATTCAAGGGATAAAAATTTCTTTATTTTGAATAACCCAAGGTGGCTGTACAGAGGCATCTTTGTATGGCTAGAAAGGTAATAGCAATGACACTGCTGCCTGTGAATAATAATATCATTATACAGGGCCTTGGCAGGACTGAAACTGGAACACTACAGACAATAATAGGCCATTCACTCTGAAAAACAGAACTGGAAATAAGAAGTTGGAGCATATTCAGAGAAAAACAAGGAAGAGGTCAAGATAGTCAGGACTGCATTGAGCTCATCTATGATGTAATGCAGTATATTTTCTGGTTGATGATAAGCTTCTGCCAGTGAATCTACAGGCAGACTCATCTATAGGCTTCTGTTGACTTCAGAAATTCCTTCTCCAAGTTGGATGATCTCATCCTTAATCTGCCATTTTACTGTGTATGGTTCACTCTACTGTTCGGCAGGTGTTCTTTCTTTACATTTTGGCCTTGCCTGTTTTCTGCATCCCCTTCCAGATAAGAGATTCTCTGCCTAAGGAAATGAGCTTGTCTGACTATCTTGAACATCTGGAAGCCATCTGAAGTTGCATTATCACTATCTTGCAGACCTCTCTTCAACTGTCAGAGGAATATTTAGAGAATTTCTTTCTAGGCTTTCTGGCAGCTAAATTCAAGCAAAGATACTTTACAGACCCCAAGCCAGTAATTACTTGCTTCATGAAGCTGCCTTGAAGGAAACTGACTCCTATAGGCACAATCAGTGGCCTGTATAGGATGGGAAGCTCATGGAGAACATCTTTCTCTAAAGGAAATGTAGGTGAGAGAGACATTTTTTTAAAAAGAGAGTTTTCCAGATAAAAGATGGGCTTGTGACTGGACAAAGTCACTTTGTTTATCCAGTGTAAGCCCTAAGATAGAAAACAGTCATTTTAGGTAGGATATTTCTGTTTAAGTTTACCAGGTATTGAGGTAAACCGCAATAAAACGCCCACTGTATTGCAGGAGTAACTACTTCATTCCAACTGCAGAATTTGTTGTGAGATTTGTCTCTCTTTTTTCTTCATAATCTCTGAATTTTGAATTCTTCATCTCTACTTAATCCAGTCCAAAGAGCCTGAGCGGGCTGACTTTGGAGAGAACTGTGATATGCCTGTCCTTGTCTTCAGACTGATCTGCTGCCAGCTCTATCTGCCAGCATTTCAGTTAGCTGCTTCTCTCATCCCCTTTGGTTTCTGCAGATTTTAAATCCTGTACTTTGCCATGCCTTGGGATTTGTCAGCAGAAGCCAACTTTTCTTTCCTCAGCTCTAAGGTGTACTGGAGCTTGACTGGGAAAGCCTACTGGCAGTGTGGATGTTTAGCTAGAGTGGTCCTCTTTTTCCCCCAGCCTACTCTATCCAAAGAAGTATTTTGCCCTTTGGTATAATATATCTCCTGAATATATTTGTAACTGCAAAGGAGCTGCCAGGGGTGGGAAACTCACGTATGTACTGTCAGGCTTTCCTGAGTCCTAAACTCCCATGTAGTTCTCCCATTCTTACTTCAATTGAAAATACCCAAACCCTGGCTGAGGGAACTGCATTAGACTTCCAGTGCTGGTTAATTTGTAATAATTAGAGATGTGAAAAACTTGAAACGGCTTTGGAAATCTGCAGTGTGGTTGCATCAATATGGAAAGGGGTTGGAGGTCTTGGGTGGTCTTGATCCCCCCCCTAACAGTTCATTCCTGCCTCTTGACCTCACTCCTGCACTTGTGTTGTACTCCAGGAGCCTCTTGTCGTGCTCTTCTCCAGGAGCCAGAACAAGGATGTTTATCCCAGGAAAGCGCTACCCTACATCTGTATGGCCTCTTCTCCAGCCACATCCTGTTCTTTCTCACAGTGTCTTGCTGCGAACAATGCTTGGCTGTTGCTACCAACAATCCTTGTTTGGATTCACAGCTATCCATCGAGCTGTTGTTGTTTGAGACATGAACATTAGCCACCTTGCCTTCCAGGCTTCTACAGAAACTGATGCTGCAGGTATTTCCACTGGTGTGGAGACATGGAATATCCTGTGTCAGTGAGTATCATTTACCAAGCGAGGAAGAGGGCTGATATTGGCACTACTTCTGTGCCATCTGTTAGATCTTTCTGAGATGACCAGCAAAGGCAGCAGGATAGACAACAGAAAGCTTCCTGTAAATATTGAAAGAGACCAAAGATCAAATAAGGAAGTGGATTACTCTAAAGCAGAAATACAGTTTGCAGTGAGATAAGCAGATAACTACTGTGTCAGTGAATGGGTTGTGGAGAAACATGGCCAGCACATTCAACCTCACTGTGGTTGCTGGTCTGCAGCATTTTATCACTTAATGATGTAACAAATAAATTTTCAAAGGCAAGTTAAAATAGGTGGTGCAGTCATTGCAAATGCTCTTCTTTCTATTTTTCTTGATTACCTCAGGGAAAATTGGTAGGACACAAGTTTATAGAGACGCAAGGCACTTCACAAAATAGAAATTGCAATTGCTAAGGAAAAAGGTGTACAACTGGATTTCTTGTTATAATAAAATGAAATTGTGCGTTCTTTAATGAAAGGAATACATTTTGAGAACATTTTGTAAAAATTACCTTAAAATGGCTGCCACAGAGAAGAATTAATGCAACATTAATTAAGAATATTGACTCAAAAATTTGGTGCAGAAAGTACATGTACTTTCAGAGAACAAAATTGCCTCAGTTTATAATTATATTTGGTTGTAGTTCTCATAGTGGTGTAACAGACCTTTTTAATGGAGTAAGTAATATGGTCTAAATTATTGCTTCTCTCCTGTAATAGTCAGCAATGAGTAGTCAGAAATATGGCTTCTCTATAAGTACTTCAGGCAATATTTAGATAATTTTTTCAGTTCCGAGAAAAACTAACTTGGTCTGAGAGGTTGCTTTCAGATTGCTCTGGGAGTCATGAACAAGGAAGAGTCGTGTTTACAAGGCTGTCCATCAGAGTTGCGAGTCTGTTCTCTGTTGCCATCAGTGGTAGTTTGATCTCAATGCTTTTTTGAACTTCTCATTCATAGTTAGGAGGTTCTTTTCCTCCTTTCTCCTTCTGCTCACTCCTCTGTTACAAGTCCAGCTACCAAAAGGTAGTTGTACAACTTCTGCTGCTGTAGTGTTCCAGCCCACTCCAGTGGAATCTTCTCAAACCTGCACTGTGTGTCATAGAAAACCACATATCTCAGTTTGTGATTTACAGGAGGAGCATTATCCGTGAAAATACAGATCCCTGCTCAGCTGTTCCACTGTCTTACCCTTATCATCATGCCTTCAACATATTTCCTCTTGCTAAGGATGTTGTAGAGCTGTAAATTCTTCTGTAGTTATCTCTGGGGCCTTGAGAGTATAATAAACTGAAAAAAAGTGATTTTGCTTTGTTTTGCCCAGTCAGAGAGAAATAAATGGAATTGAGATGTATTAAAACCGATGGTTCTTACAGGATTTTAAAGATAATAATGATTTAGCATGTTTCTATGAGAAGAAAATTTGGTGCTAATTGATTCTGTAGTTTTTTGAGCCATCCACGCTGATATAATCAGATGTTTCACTTGCTGATCAAGGAATCAACTTCTGTAGAAAAGAGAAGGAAACTTCTGCAAGCTCTAGTATGCACTGTAAGAATATATTTGAAGTTGAAAGGAAGAAATGTGAATAATCAATCAGAAATTTAACTCAAGCAGTTTAAAAAGATGAGAGGATGGCTAATGAAACCTGAATTAGAATCATAACCCTTTGCAATCTTGCACAAAACAGTATATAAATTTAATTGGACCCACTGGGTTTTGCAAGCTTATTTGTCTAAGGAGCTGCTGATTTCTTTAATGGAAACATCATCCTTCACAATGTCAGGAGAACACATGGGAATCTTTGATCACACATGCCAGATGTCACATTTTGTGACACTTTTAAACCTTGAAAAGCTGTTGTAGTTTTGGAAATCCATAAAAACCAAGGATGGCATGCTTTGTTCACTAGTGGTTCTTGTGTAAAAGGCTATTGGTACTGAAATGCTGTCAATAATCACAACCCCTCTGGAAAAATAATGTCGGAGTGTACATGTAAAAATTGAGGCTTAAATAATGACATGAAGTATTATATGTTGACTTCAAAAAAGGAAGTGGCTGTCTTGATTTTTGCTGCAGAAAATGTTTTAAAATCTTTGATAGTAGTAAATGCAGCTTCTTTGAAAAATAAAAATCCTGTAATTTGTTGTAGCTAGGCTTTTACTGAAAAATGTGTATTGAGCCTTGGATTCTAAAATGTTCTAGAGCAATGCAGTAGTCAGTTTTGCTTTCTGTAGGCCTACCATATGAAAGATTGTCTTTAATACAAGTTTCAGATTTGGATGGTTTCCAGCAATCCTTCTGTGATCTCTGTTATGCTGGTGCCCTGAAGAAAGAGTCATGCATCAGGAAAGCTGTTCTGATAGACAGAGCCACGCAGCAGAGAGACAAACCAATGTAAACTGGAGAAACAGCAGACAGCAGATGGATACAATCAGACAGCAAAATTCAGGGAAACAGAATATGAACTGATCCAGAATATGACTGAGCTACAGTGAGCACAGCAGGAGCCTGTGTTTTCAGATATCAGAGAAAAGAGGGGTCTTAAGAAGGAATTTGAAGGGAGACAATGAAATAGCTCTGCAGATGTTTACAGAGATTGCCTCCCAGGCATGAAGGGAATTGTGGGAGGAACATGGAGGCACTTGTTTGAATATTTGTCATGTGGAGGTGGAAGCTGATATTGTGGGTTATCAGAGAGAAGTGATTGCATCACTCTGGTGCAGCAGAGTTAGAGCAGCAGAAGAACAGAAGGAAACTTCTTCAGCCATCAGACAGTCGGTTCCTTGGAGTTCTCAGGCTGAATCCATCAGTTCTGAGCTGTGCTTTTCGTAGGACAAGTAAAAGAGAAGAATAAGCATGGGAGAAGGGTTGTTTAGTTGATTTCATTATGATTTTGGAGAATGTCAGTGATGTTTTTATAAGGAGTCAGGGGAGGGATTCAGCTCTATTAGCTGTATTGATTGTGTGTCATGACTGTATTGAGAACTTAGTGTGCTCACACAAAGATACCTACATGTGGATCTTTGTAAGAACTGAATACCAAAGATATAAAATCTCATGCTGCTGGTTTAAATCCTTACTCAGTTGACACTGGTATGAGCTTTGCCACCAACTTCAGTCAGACTAGGATTTCACTTTCTTTGCTCTGTGCAGTACTTTGTATCCAAGCATTTTTTTCAGCTTGCAGATGATGATAATGCTTTAATTAAAATTTCCTACAAGCTCTTGAATTAACTTCCTTATCCATCTGTTATTCCGCTAACATCCCAGATAATATCTTATGGTGATGCCTTAGGTTTTAGCTTTTATGTTTTTCAAATCCTGTACTGCCTAGTGTGTAACTCTGAAGTTTTGTGTGGCCTGTTAACTACTGTTCTCTCATGCTAGTTAGACATAGCAAACCCTCTCTAGGTTTGCACTTCAAGGACACCTTGATTGTTTCTGGCCCCAACGTGTAAACTAAAAGCCTTTGAAGAGACGGGGCAAACTTGAGGTAATTACATCATTAACTGAAGTTATAATTGGAGAATTAACCCTGATTTGCAAATGGACCAAACTTATAAAAGTGTGAAGAACTCATGACCCAGAATCCATCTTGGGTGTAGCCTCTTGACTGCCCAGGGTGTACCCTTGAAAGCCCTTCAAATAAATACCTACTTTTACTCTCTTATTTTTGTCTAGCCTCTGTTTTCAGGTAGCCACATCAAGGCATCAACAGTAGCTCCCAGAGAGCCTGGGAAAAAACCTGACATCATCTTTTACTGTTAGGTAGTGAAGTACAATGCAAGCATTAAACTTTTCTAAGGGCTCCTACGCCCTGAAGTAAAGCATGGCACTGAGAGCCAAGTCCAAGAGGTGTGAGCAGGTATCTCCACACATCACTGTGCAGTGCCTTATGGAAGATCATGAATTGCATCTCAAAAGCAGTACAGCTGCCTGTGTCCCTGAGACAGTGTCCCTTGGTTTAGGGACAGCCCCACGTTAGTGCAGTGGCATTGCCCAGCACTGGAACAAGCTGTTTTAGTGCTTGTTGGGCTATTTTGGTAGCACTGCACTGTAGAATGGGAGTGTGCTTTAAATAGAAAATATCTATAAGATGCTTTTTAATAATGTCCTCTGCTATTTTTTGTGATGTATTATATTTTGAAAAGCTTTTTTTTCTCTTTCTGAGCTAAGAAATTGTGCCAGAATAATAAGCAAGAGCACTCCTAAGACTGGAAGTGAATACAGTGAAAAAAACAACTCGTTATTTGAATAAGTTTGCCTGAAGGGGCAATTTCTAAACTTTTAGTAAAATTCCATTCCCTTCCTTCATGTTAATTAAATCAAAGCTGGGGGGATAGGAGAGCATAGCATGGTAGTGTGATATATCTGGGCCACAGCTTAAGAAAAAAAAAAGTCATTTTACCCCCCTTGGCTTTTTATTGAGTGCTGTGATATTTCATTTTCAGTAATGAGCTGCTTTTATGCAAAAATTTTCAGTCCTACCAAATGAAAGGAGGAACATGTTGACAGGAAACTAAAATTGCATAATCTCTGCAGAAGTCTATGACTGAATCACTGCTCTGTTCAACCCTGTGCCATTTGATATAGCATCAGGAGGTTTCTTGCTTCCACTGACTTGAATAAGAAAAGGATAAATGACCACTGCCGTTAAGGCATCAGGGCCACATTTGTCTCAGTTATAAATTATCCCCATAGTAAAAGGGGATTAAATAGTGCATGTTTATGACCTACAACAAAATCTTCTAGGGAGATCATGTTATCCTTGGAATCAGTTTTTCAGGCAGTCTGGTGGAGTGGGTTAACGCAGAAGCAATATTTCTCCAGGTTTTCCTCCATTTCTCTTTTTCACACTTGGAAGCAGTGACTTCTGGCTGCTTTGTGCTGGACCACATGCAGACACAGCAGGAGGCTCTTGGCTTCTCTGACTGCATCTGCTGTCCAAGCAACTGCTCCTCAGTCCCTCAGAAGAAGATGCAGTGGGCAAATAGAAATATTTTGCAGGCCAGATGGGGCTAATGGACCACAAACTGGAGCATTATGACCAAAATGCATATTTAATTGCAGGTTGTTTCTTGAATTTCTGGCATGCACTGTGCTTGACTGGTTTCTGGTAACCAGATCTAGTTTTGCATTTTTCCTCTCCTGATCATGTCAGTGTTATTCAGAGGCACTCAGACTTTCCAGGAATTGCTTCATCCCTTTTAAGATCAGATATACATACTTCAGGTAGTCTTCAAGTAGTGCAGTTATGGTAAGTGGCACCCCTACAGTATGTCACTGTTGTCACATCCACTGGGGTAATTTCTGGAAAAATGTGCTTTGATTGTTTTTGTTTCATTTGCTTGTGTTTTTCACTCAAAATCTTGCCTTTAAATTTGTGTATCCAAAGGAAAGTTAGTGCTGCTTGTCCAAAATGTAAGGAATTTCCCTCAGGCCTGTGTTTTTGCCCTTCATACCTTTAGGAGCAATTCTCTAGATTTCACCGGCTAGGTGGGGTCTGATTAGGGTAACATGTATAAGAGGTATGCCAGGAATGACAAGGTTGCTGGTCTTTGTTATCCAGTTGTTTTTTTTGTTTTCGTTGTTTTTTTTATATAGTCTGATATCTTAAAATTAGATCTCTGTTACATCTCTTACGTACACATCTGAGACCCATAACATTTGTAGACTTCTTTCAGAATATCCCTTGGACCAGATTTATTTCAGTGTTAGAACCTGCTTCTCAACATTTTCCCTGTTGCTTATTTAAACAAGAGATGCTCCTTTACCTACTCAGTCAAATGACAGTGCAAATTTTAGGTCTCTTGAAGCAGCTGCTGCTGCACTCTGCACCAGCAGTGGTATAATTTCATCAGTGGAAAATAAACCCTTGTTAAGGGTTAAACGTGGTATAAAGTGTTATGTAAGAGGAAACACTTAATAAGCAGATACTTAAAGTTCTGTTTATATTGTATGCACATGGCCGGTTAAGTTTTTCTTGGCCCCATGGGGTAAAAGAATATGTCTGTCTTAAGTAAGGGGTGAATTTGTTTTTCTAATATTCTCATCATGCTGGAACTAACATACCTGACATTGCAAAGTTTTGAGATTCTTCAAGAGCACATTTTTAGAATACTGTAGAGACTATATCTACAGAAATAAGAGTAAGCATATTTAGGTTGAAGATGGCTTAGTTATAAAATTTGGTTGCTTAAAAACATTTCCAATGCCTTCTGATGATGTCTGTGGCTGGGCCAGTGTCTTCTCCCTTTCTCTTCAGGTAGGACACCAAGAAAGGAGTTTATGAGAAAGGACATAGTTAAGGATCAGCCTCCAGATCCATCAGAAAGTTGGTAGTTATCTGTGTTCAGCTAAGACACCGTAGAAGAACAAGCCTAACATATGAGGCATCAAGATGCCAACAGTAGCAGAGGTCTGGAAAAAATTTCCTCAAAAAAAGGACCATAATGGCCAGAGACACCCAGGCAAGATGTTGTCTTGACTGGTAAGATGATGCCAAGGATCAGACCACAAAACTAAAAGAAATGAGATCAGACTGAGAACTTAAGTTATGGCAAAAATCCAGCCCTCCAAAGGAATTAATCAGATGAGGTTTGGAAGACTTTATCTGAGAAAAGAGATGTCTTCTCTGCCTTTCATTCTCTGGCTGTTGTTATAAAGGAGAAGCTTCCGCCCTTTCATTAGAGATGGAGTATGTGCAGCTCAGTTGTGCAATAGTACCTGTGTGTGTGTGTGTGTGTGTGTGTGTGTGTGTGTGTATGAAACCGATGTGTGTTGGAGCTTTTTAGTGGACTCGGGCCAAAGCCTGCTCTCGGTCAGCAGACCTGTGGGCAGATGTGTCTGCTGAGCTGCTGAACACAGTGCTGGTCCCACCACACTTTGCTGTATTCACCAGTTACCTAAAACGTGCTGATCCAGGGAGTCATCCCTACAAAGAACAGGCCTTGAGTAAATGTCCAGTTCAAGTTCTCTTTATAGCAGTTTCTAAAGATGAATCTGTTACTTGGGTGAGATATGCAGTTGTTTTTCCATAGGTAAAATAGAGTGTATGAAATCTTACAGCCCATAAATTTTGAGCTGTCTATGGGTGACCTTGCTCAGATTGTCAGCAGTGTAGGAAAGATCTTGTAGAAGGTCAAACTTTTGAAAATACCTGAAACTGATTTTTAAATTGTAGTCAATGTACTATCCATTAGTATCTGAAGTATTAAAAATAGGTTGGAAATGGGACACAGTCTCCTAAATAATCTTTAAAATCAAGTGGACAAAATGTTTATTATATTTAGAGGTATGAGTCAAAGGGGAACAACTCAACGATTTTTCTCCCTCTTCAGAAAATCTGTATCAATGAACCTCCTAGGCAGGCCTAGCCAAATTCTTTTCTTTCCTATGTATGACCCACCAAGTTGTTGTTGTTTCTAGTGCAGCCCTTTCTTTGCCCTCTAACACCAGACACAAATGGAAGCCATAATTTAGTCACCTCCACTTTTTCAATTAAAAAATAGCTTGTCTAATCATGGAACATGCTGAGAGATTTTAGATAACAGTTTTTCTTACCGCCACCTGTACATTCATTCCTGTCCATGTAAAGCTTTCCAGGAAAAAGATTTTTACATTCTGCATCCCAAGACTGAAAAAAATTTAAAACAAATTCTTTGTAGGGTTTTAATTCCAGCTTGCTTTTCTTTCTCTTTCTCTGATCTTAACAGTTTCCTCTAAAAGTGTGCTTTTTGCTCTTTATGCAGACTGTATGTGGATGGACCTTTTGGAAGTCCCTTTGAGGAATCCCTGAACTACGAGGTCAGCCTCTGCGTGGCTGGAGGTATTGGAGTTACACCATTTGCATCCATACTCAACACACTGCTGTAAGTGAGCTTAAGCCTTTAAAGTCATTTTGCCCCAATTTACAGCAACAGTGCATGTCAGAAAGGCTTTGAGGGTCTTAGAAAACTTCCACTGGCATAAGCAAATGGTTCCTTGAAAAGATGTAGAGGACTGGGATGTCCCTGAAGGGCATAAATCCTCTCATACCAGCTGTGTAACTTAAAGAGTTGTGGCAGAGACGTGCCAGTGATGCACCAGGACAGAGAGAGTGTCACCAGCCTTTGTTTCCTGCCACCAGCCTAGCCTGTGATTAATGTAGTTGCAGCCCTTCAGCAAGGCTTGTTCCCCAAGTCCCAGCTTAGATGAAGCTGTGTACTATAGCAGTTTTTGGGAGTTGGACTGTTGTGACAATCCTTCTGCTGGAAATGCAGGGCCAGCTCTCCTGGCTTGACTTTTGTAAATGTCTAAGATTGAGGTTTTATTAGGAAGAGATCAACCTGAATTCAGGTAGCATGCAGATGTTAACGCCATTTGAAAACTTTTTAAATTTTAGGTATACCTTTTTCTTTTTTTCACTTCTTGTTTCTCTCTCTCTCTCTCTATTTTTAAATTTTATTTTAATTTAAAGCCTTTGACATTCTATGCAGATCAAACCTTTGACCTCTTGTTTTTCTGTCGCACTGACAGCATGGTTCCCGCTGAATCTTATGCTGTGTGAAACAGGCTTCCTTTTATGATTGCTATTGAATTTTTTTGTATTTGCTAGAGTTATTGGTTAAGAGCTCCAGTCACAGGTTAAGCACCCCTGTTTCAAAGGCCCAGTATAAACAGCCAGCCAAAGCAGCAAACCTTCCCTGAGAGACTGAGAGGCTAACTGGCTTTGGGAGGGCTTTACAATGCACGACTAAAGCATTTCTTCCGAGATGAACATACCAATGGTCAGCTCTAACTCCAAAGTGAAGCTGAAGTGTGGAATTTAGATGCTGTACACGTTTTTTCTATCCTTAATCTGGGCTGGACCTGACAGTGCCAAGTTATTAGCCTTATGTGTCTCATAGTGCTGCAGCCCCCAAAGTCCGTCTTGGGCTCCCTCATTTTCTTTTCTTGAGAGTGTGTGGACCATCCTCTCAAAACCAGGGTACATTTTTGCTGAAAGCCTGGGGCTCAGGTGGATTAAATGACTGTTTTCCTTGTGACGGATGATCCCTGATAGTGTTTAGCAAAAATGTCACAGAACACGAAGATGGACCAGCAGCAGGTAATTAGATGTTTGCCTCTACCAGTGTGTTATCAGAGGCTGTAGGAATTTGCATAGACACTGCAAGAAAATGGTAGTGTCCAAAGGATTTTGCAATATCCATTTATCTGCATAAAGCCATAAATTGACTTCCAAGGAACTAATTCCATAACCTGCCTTTGTAGCCACTCTTCCCCTTGTGCACTGTACAATATACAGGGGAATCATTCTGGGGAAAAGTAACAGTTTTAGTCTGTTTCCCTCCTCAGTATTTAAACATCAACAAGGCACTGGTTTAGTGGATGATCTGCCTGTGTCTTTGCCCTGGCTTAGAAGCAGATATTGGCAGGTATGAACATGCAAACTGCCTCATGATGCCAGCGCTGCAGAGCAGCCAGGCCAGTCGTGTTGTGTCAAGGACACAGAGGTCTAGGAGAGATCCACAGCCAGTCCTTGAAATCTTGTTTCCTGCTTCGTTGTTCTCCTGTTGTATGTACGTAATTTAAATCATGCCCCTGCCCTTCCCTCCACTTAGCTGTTGAACCCTGTGCCCTATTTCAAGAAATTAAGAGTGTACTTTAAGGAAAACTAGAGGCTTTTATGCACAAGGGTCTGTAAATAATGGCTGTTATGGGCAGTGTAAGACAGAAATATGCAAGAAATGTTGTATACATGTGGTTGTAATGGGAGCTTGCACCTCTACTGTGCAATTATATCCTGCTGGAGGTAGACGCAGGCATATGTGTCTCGGGTGCTATTTTAAATCTATGCTGGACTTGTTTGATGAAGTCTGTAGTCCAGCTTCTTTGTCTGGCTGCATGTTTCATCACCAAGAGTGGTGTTTTGTTACTGAACTGGGGCATTTCAATGCAAAATGCCTTGCATTATTCTCTTCTTTTATCCCTTTTTATGCTGAAATGCACTTATTTTCCTTGGAACTGCTTATAGTTCTCATCACACTTGACCAGATTGTGACCCTTCCTAAGGGCTTGTCTTAGTCTAGGCAGTCAGAAAGAGATGGAGAAAATCCTGTTTGGCAGGTCAGCAGTTTACAAACAAAAAATTTGAAATCAGGACTTGAAAGACACTGTACTCCCCAGCCTGAAAGCATCTTTTTACACTCTCTGGAGAGTTTATATGAAAGGTAAGTTCTCAGTTCTGCATTCTGCTGAGGTACTGCTGATGTGTCCATCCTTGTTCCTCAGGGCAGGGGTATGAGGAGGCAAGACGCTGGTTGGAGCCATCACTTATATAGATCTATAATCCCTATACCCTTGCTGGATATGCCAGCAGCTCTAGAGTTTGGAATAATGCACAGTGAGTATGGTGAGATATGTCATGAAACCTTTCCACCAGGCTTGGCTCCTAGGATTGGCATTTGAAGTGCACAGGCTATGGCCTTCTCTATCTGAGAATTATGTTAGGAGGAAAAGGAGGAAACTGTGCACTGACCATTTCCGTGATCAGAACAACAAAAAACAGTGTTGGCTAACCAAGAAAATGCTTCCTGAATACTTGTGCTTTATTTGAACTCATTATTCATCAGGGTATTTTTTTATTTCTATTTTCTTTCCCAGTTCATTCAAATCCTTCCTTTGTGCTTATTTGTGTTTTAATTCAATTAGAAATCTGACACGAGAGTCCTGTTTTTCTAAATGCAATGCCAGAATCTGCCCATGGCTTCACTTTATCCACCAGCATTTTCTGAGATCTGTAATATATCACACAGTTCCCTAACACAATGGAGCTCTGATTTGATTTGGTCTTTGTGATTTCGCTACAGTATTAATTATAATCAACCAGAGCCTTTCACATATAAAGGCAGAATTAAGTCCTGACATTATTGCATTTGTCAATATTTTCCACTTACAGGCCGCTTTATAAACCTAATAAAGCATTGGCATAATACACTTGAACTTAGAATGTCTCCTTTGCTTTGAAATAAAACTTTGATGATGATGATACATGAACCCATATTTGCTCCCCAAGTCATCTGTATAGCTGACAACTTCCTAGTGTGGAAGCAGTATCTGTGATGGCTGTTAGCTCTGTGCTAGAGATTTAATATTCTCAGGATCATCTGAATAGGCTGTGTGGGTCAGTTCAGTGTCTGATGTATCATAGCTTGAGGAGCAACTTAGCAGTTAGCTTCTAATGGAAATTCATGTTTCCATTAATGAATATAAAGCATCCTAATTAATGTTTCCCTTTTAAATTATAATTTTAAACTACCCACACGTTTTATTTTCAAGTGACGGCTGGAAATGCTACAAGCTCAGAAGACTCTACTTCATTTGGGTGTGCAGGGACATTGAGTCTTTCCGCTGGTTTGCAGATCTGCTCTGTATGTTGCATAACAAGGTAATGGGTGTTGTTTGGAGGGGATCCTGACAACTTAAGTGCAAGTTATGCCCACACCACACACCTGGCATTCTATAGAGAATGGCAGCCTTGCTCAAAACAAATGAGTTCCAGCAGTAGCTTAGGCTGCCTGATCCAGGCTTCATTTATTCTTGGAGCTGCACAAACCAGTTTGAGTATCCATCACCAATGTTTCATTGCAGGGTGGCCGTGTTCCAGTAGCCTGGACACTTACCTGTGTCCAGACTCTTTATGAGACAGAAGGAGTGGCACATGCAGTCTGGGAAGTCTTGAGTGGCCTTTAGTCATTTGGCTAGTAGACAGATTGAGAAGGGAGTGGGATTTACAATTCCAAGTGTATTTTAAGAGCCGTGTAGCTTCCTAAAATAATATTTTTTACACAGCATGATGTGCAACATTCACAAAGGAGTGCTATGCAAGCACATCCTCTTCATTAAAAAGCTTACTTCACTGATTCTGAAACCCATGTCCCTCAGCATAGAAGGCACAAGTGACTTCACACTTACATCAAGAAAAAGAATATTATTTCACTAGCTGTTTTTATCATCCTCCCAGCTTTGGCAGGAGAATCGGCCAGACTATATAAATATCCAGCTTTACCTCAGTCAAACAGATGGAATACAGGTATGTGGCCAAATGTTGTTTGTAAACTAAACTAGACCTTGGAGTAATAGGCGATGCAAACTGTCAGTCAAAGGCAGAAGGGGATTACTGCAGATGGTAAAAACAGGAGATAAGGCCATAAACTCGAGTGACTGACTCATTAATAGAGCAAGAGAGCCAGTTCATCTCCACAGCATTAGAAGAGTCTAGTGCAGTACCCTTAACTTGATTAGGTGTGGGCAGAAATCCATATCTTCCTTTTCTAGGAACGAGGTCCTTCCAGGCCAGGCCACAGACCAGACAGTTGGCTGTGTTCGGTGGGAAATCTGCATCGTTTCTGGGCTAAGAACCAAACCAGAACAGTTCTGGGAACTTGCAAGCTCAAATCTTCTTTTCCCATATATATTTTGAAAGAATCTAGTTATTTTTTAAAGCTTTTTATTTCATTGCCTCATAAATAGATGAAAGGTAGAAATTTCTTGATGTGCAAGACTGGAAATGGTACTGAACTGTCAATTGTCATGTGTTGCCAACATCAAGACTGGGCTAATTCCCCAGCATCTCCTGTAATTATTTATGCTTGCAATCTTCATTTTACATTATTTAGGTCATAAGCCTAGGTACAAGTCTTTACTGTGCCATGTCAGGAAGCTTTCCATTGACTACAGGGGGCCCAGAGCCAAGCCTAACATTTACTGCAAAACATGAAATGCAGTGAGAAACCATGCCCAAAGGATTTTGATCTGCCTGGTATCAGGTGGAGATAGCATAACATTCACAGCTCTGGTAGGAACACAATCCCGTGGTTTAAATGATATGATAGATATAGTAGTTATGACTGTGACAAATGTAATGCCTGGACAACATGTTGATTGAAATGGAGTGCTTGAAAATGTCTAATTGCTGAAGCTAGTATGTAATCGTTAGGTTAAAATTAAAACTGGAAGCAGGACTGCAATGCAATGAGATAGTGAAAATGAAATAATAGCCAATTCACAGGGAGTTTTCTGATACTATATAGTATACTAATACTGCATAGTGATACTAATCAAGCAGCCGCTAAATTTGTTTAAGTCAGCTTTTTGGTTGAAGTCTTTCTTTCAAGTCACTTTTTTTTGGTGGCTCTTGAACAAAACTGCCATGAAGTATAATGCTTCTCATAATTGCTCAAGGAGGAGTTAAGTCTCCATGGCCATACAGGTGGTGTGTTCACTGATCTTAGTCCAAAGTGCTGACTGCTACCAAAATTAGGGCAGTTGCACTTCATGCTCCCCTTGTGCGGCAGCCCTTGTGCCTGTGTGGTAAGAGCCCACCCTGCAGCAAATGCCTCTTGTCTATGAAAGCCCAGAGGAGGATGAGTTGGCCAGGACTGTGTTTGCATTGATATGAGGAATGTTTCAGGTTGTTCAGCAATGGAGGGAATGTGGGATCCTAGATAACATGTAACTCTCTGCCTCTTGCTGTTGCACTAGGACAGCAAACCCAGGGTTGTGCCCTGCAATGGGAGGGCATTTCACCTCATCAAAATGCTGGTGAGTTAGCATTCTGGAATGGATTGGGTTCCATCTGGGGAGCAGTTTTGACTGCCTTCTGCTGTCAAAGCAGCTCAAAACAGCTGGCAAACTACTCTCA
Organism: Eulacestoma nigropectus; assembly: GCA_013397775.1. Classification (NCBI taxonomy): domain Eukaryota; kingdom Metazoa; phylum Chordata; class Aves; order Passeriformes; genus Eulacestoma; species Eulacestoma nigropectus. The sequence goes on from VZTE01005755.1 coordinate 2,842,051, forward strand.
GGGAGAAAAGTAAGATTTCCCTTGTTACTTTTTCAGAACTAGTCATCTTAATAGTTACTTGTACAAAGTTTTAAAAAAAAAAAAAAAATCAGACAAATATGATTTTTGCTTCAGCAGCATTTCTTCCAGCTTAGCATTAAAAGCCAGTGTGGGAATGAGTAATAGGAGCATGGTTATTGTTTTATGGCTTAAGTAAATTGGTTTAAAAGTAATATGGAAATTAATGAGCAGCTGCATGAGGAACAATGTATAACGAACACCAAGGAGAGCCATTGAAAAGGTACTGAGCAGAGGTATTGGTGCATAAAATGGCTGCAGTTCTTATCACAACTGTCTGGGACTTGTGCTCAGGTTTTCCACCTCAGCACTCTGGCAAGTCAGCCAATAGCAGAAATGGGAGCCCTGGGTGATATGAGGCAATTTGCAAATCAGGCAGAATGGAGTTTTTTGTTTCTTGCAGAAAATAATTGGTGAAAAATATCAAGCTTTAAACTCCAGGCTTTTGATTGGACGACCCCGGTGGAAGCTCCTGTTTGATGACATAGCAAAGTGCAATAGGAGGTAAGTGCTTGTCCACTTGAAGGATGCCGCAGTTTGATGGCTGGGGATATCTGTTTCTAGCTATGTTTGGATGAAAATATTTCTGGGGTTTATCTTGCTGAGATAAGCCTATACAAACTGAAACACTTTTTTTTTTTACGCTCAGAGCAGTTCAGCTTTTCATGCAGCTGAGATGTTCAGTGGCGCAGAAAATAAAAGTAGCAGATTTCCATTTCACTGCACAGAGGTTGCATATGTTCTTGTCCGTGGCAATGTCTTGCTTTCAACATATGCTGGTTTATATATAAAGTTACATTTCTTAAAGTTGTTGATTCATGATTTGTAATGCTAGTTTACAAACAGAATTCACAAGGAAGAATTTGAACTACCTATATTGTTTTTATTCAGAAGATGTATTGTCTTGGGGTATTTCTAGCTATATTTTATTCTCTGTTAAGGCCTGGCAATGCCTTTTTACTGTGCTAGGAAAGCATATTAGGGTCTGAAACAAGACAAGCGTAAACCAGAGAAGACATGCAATTAAACTATGGATTGTCTTTGTCCAGATCCAGCTTTGTTGATTGAGTATTTTATCCCCACTGGCAGTTTATTGCCTCAAAAGCTGATCTGGAAGAAGGGACTGTGTGAATCTTCCCTAGTCCACTTCTGGCAAAGTCAGTGGTGTGAGAGCAAACCTCTCTGAGTAGCTGTTGATCTGGGTGCATCAGGTTGAGAGGTGCTTTGCAGAACTTTCCCTCAAGAACTTTTTGTCCTCTTTTGCATTTGCAAAGTGAAATCTGCCCATGGCTTATTGACTCTTCTCTTCTGAGGCTAGGTATGGCTAGGGGACCCTGAGCCCTGGCTCTTGAGAAATACTGAGTGCCAAATGTATCACTGTGGGCAATGTGAACTGCTGACAGTACTTGTTTTGGATTCAGGTCGTAGAGGATGTTGTGAGCAGGATGCCCCAAAGGCTGCTACTTCTCTAGTAGAATTTTCACACTTAGAGAAGGGGTTTAGAGTAAAGAACCGTGGGAAAGAAAGGTTCAGAGAAAGAAAGAAGGAGAGTTCAGAGAACAAAGCTGACTCTCTGGGCTCAAAGATCTCTGCATAGAGGACTGTTGACCTTTTATGCTCCATTCTAATGTCTTTTTTTGTTTAACTATGTGAGTGCAGTTTTAAAAGATGAAAATTATGAGGTTACTGCCACTTCCTTCCAAGGATGTAAGAGCATATAATATAGATGAAGCTATTAGTAGTAGTAGTCATACTTGCTTTTTCTTTTTTGCTTTCCATTGCATTACTCCTAATTAGATTTCAAGTACCATTTCCTCTGCATTTTCATATCAGGTCTTTAAATTGGGCCGCCATTTTCAAGCAAGGTGTCTTTTAATACCTGAATAATGTTCTGACTTTTTTGATTGCCTTGCTAAGATGTAGGCTTTGTCACTCTTTGTCATCTCTTTATCAAGGTTTATATAGGTCTGTACCTATAGATGTAGTTACTTGTAATGATGCACAGTAGCCTTTAACAACCTCAGCTGTCCCACAGAAATTTACCTTTTGTAGGTAATTATTCTCTGTATTTCCTTGGACGAGATGGCAACTTCAGTTTTTTCCTCTAGTCCAATTTCCAGCTCTGCTACTAGCTTTATATCAGTTCTTATTTCTCTGTAACTTTCCACCTAAGTGTCCCTGCTGCTATACTGAGACCAAAAAGCAAACTAAAGCAAAACAGGTCAATCAAGTTGTTTCCAACATCTGGTGCCAGTGTTCAGGCTTTCACATTTGCAATCATCCCCTTGGGCTTGTTTATGGGCAGCCAAGATATTTTCCAGTTTTTATCTTGTGATTTTAGGAAAAGCTGCACATAAATAAACAGGCAGCTGGCAAAGCCCTCACTGTGTAGCTGTCTGATTGCTGTGTGCTTTGTGAATTGTTGCTGTTGTTGCTGTTTGGGTCCCAAATTAGCAAAGTGCATTTGTAAATGTCTGAGCTTTGCCAGACCTTCAGAGCGTGACATGGGACAACCCAGCATCAGGTTCCTGATCCCTTTTTTTTTTCTGGAAAAGAGGAGCAGACGTATGCCATCTACTGTTCATATTTCATATGACACCTGCAGACCCAGCAATCTGCATTGGAACAGTTACATAATAAATTACTGGTCTCTTTTTTTCATGCTTTTTGTGAGGGAATGGAGCAGCAGCCTTGTTCCTGTTCAGTTGTGTCCTGGATGAAAAGCTTGCACCATGCTCAGTTTGCTTAGGTCAAGTGGGCATGTGCTTTTTTCCAGGTAGAGAACGACCTAGAAAAAGACATGAATACCTGTAGGACAAAAAAGCATGGAGCACAATGATACATTTCTCATGTGCTGTAAAGGAGAAACCTCTCTCTAGGAACAAATGTGGGATTTAAAACAGGAGCATTTCAAGTTCTGACTGTCCTCTCAATGTAGCAAAGTATTTCACCTCTCTTTCAACTCCTGCTGTTCATAAAATGGATGTAAGAATATGTGCCAACCAACTCATCCCATAGGAACACTGAGGAGTTACTTGCTTAGTGCTGTGAATGAGTAAATCCTTTACTGAAGTTTATAATTATTACAAAGAATGGCCTATAACATCGTTTCCTTAACTGTAAACGTTAATGGAATTAATGAAGATTTTCAGACGTAGGACTACACAGCTGCCTGTTTTCATCTAAGCCACAAAGTGAGCCTTTGGCCCAAACAAGTGATAAACAGTTAAAGCCCATCAGCTCAGGGTAGTAATGGGCTGCTCCGTGTCGTAGTTTCCCTCAGCCACCTTCCTGCTTGTGTTCGAGCAGCCAGGCAGGAGCCGGGCGAGGCAGGGAGGGAGGCATCTGCAGCCAGGGACACAGGGGAGGAAGGCAGATGGTACGTGAAGGGGTGTCCAGACTAGATGCTGATGGTGGGTATCCTGGGAAAGAAGTCTAAGATCCTCTGGCTCACTGCACGGAACAGTGGCTCAGCTGGGTTTCAGGGGACCTTCTTAGCCATGGCTCTCTTGTGTGACTTCAGGCAAATCATTTAACCTTTCTGCAATTCTGATTACTAGCCAAAAATTCTGTACACCTTGGAAGGATGTTGCTGGGGTGGGAGTACATTGGCAGTATGTGCTGCTTAGACATGTATTTACTTTGTTGGCTATTTATATGTAGTGAAAGGGAGAGGGGCAGCCAAACTCTTTGGGATTTATTTTATCAGTTCACTGTACTAATTAGACTAAAGAAAAAGAAAAACAAAAAACCCCCAACAACAACATTAATTCTTTGAATTAAATACACAGTAGAAGACAGAGTCTTGCTGGTAGCTCTCAATCCTTTTTCTCCAGTGTGCACGGATTAGAGGGAGTTCAGAGTCTGCAAGTGCTGAGGAATCTCATTTGAGAGCAACAAGCAACAGAGCTCTCATTATTGCTGCAAATTCAGCCACCAGCACAACACCCCTTGCCATTAAAAGGAGTACTGCCAGGACAGGAAAGCTTAATAGATGAACATAAGGGTGAGAAAAGTATGACTTACGACTTTACCATGGATTGGTATGAGAGATGACGTCATTGAAAGCAATTAAAATCAGCGTTGTAAGGTGCCTGCACGAGGACACCACTGCAGTTACCTGCATACCTTTGTGATGCTTTTTGATGTTTGAGTGCTCAGCTGTACCATGCCAGTGTTGCTGTGCACTGCTGCAGCGTGCATTGCCATGCTATTCCAGCAGCTGCCTGACACCAGACATGTACACTTGGCAGTATGCATCAAAGATTTGCCCTTGTATTAGTTCCCTTCTCTTATCAAACACAAGTACATGGAGCTTTAAACTGAGTTTGATTATATTGCATGTGCTAAAATATTGTATATTAAATAGTTACTGGATAAAATACAGAAACAGTCCAGGAAGCAGGGCCTAGAACCTGAATCTCCAGCCTCTTGGTGAGTGCTGTAGATCACAATAGTTAGAGCCATGTTGCCTCTCATATACTTTTTCTTCATCCTAGTAAGCCTTTAAGATATTTTTCTGTAGTGGCACAATTTCAGCAGGAAGAGGGTGATTTTTTTTTTTCATGGTACAGAAAAGGCAGCACTGCATTGTCTTTCCCTGCTCCTTCCTTTCTCTCTCCTCATCTTTCAAAAAAACGGAAATGGTGACTATCGTGAATGGCTCAGTCCTGCTGTGGTGGATGTGCTTTGTTCTGATGTTGGCTACAGTTCTGAGCTCTCAGATGTTGTATGACAGTGAGTCTGACTTACAGCCTATTTTTAAGGTGGCCAGAGAGCAAAGAGCTGTTGTCAGTAGAATTGTGTGAAAAAGTCAGGTTAACTAATAAACCCGGGCCAAGAGCTATGGGTGATGAACAAGGATTGTATTCTGTGTTTGACTTTTTGTAAGATTTCCCAATATAGATGTTGAAGAAAAAAAATGCATGCTAATGTGAAAGTAAAGCAGTAAAAGTATTCTGTTGCTGCCAGAAATAATCATGGGTTAGTAGTGCTCTGTTTTCATTAGTGTAACAAATCACTGTTAGTGACTAGATCTGCTTGTGTAATTCATGAGTTACACCAAGGAAGTCTTTACAGTGAGGCACATTTTTAACAAAAAAGTGATTAATCATGGAAAAAAAAAATAGAGTGGAAAACAGTAATATTTCATCATTTGGCATCTTGAGATTAAGATGAAGCGCTTCTTCCTTAGAGTTGTCTTAGTCAGATAAATAATAGGGTTTGTTGTAGGGAGAGATATGGTGGCTTCAGTAATACTAACTGCATCATCAACTGTTCTCACCTTAAAATCTATATGTAGTTGGCTTATGTATAATAACATGAGGCCAGAATCCACTTCTGTCTATTATTGGAAGGTACTGTTTATTCACAATGTCATAACTTCCCTCTCCCCTCTTTTTTTTCTTTTGACAGGAAGACCATTGGAGTTTTCTGTTGTGGACCAAACCAAATCTCTAAGATACTTCATAAACTGAGCAACAGCAGCAACTCTTATGGGACAAGGTTTGAGTACAATAAAGAATCCTTCAGCTGAAAGTCTGTTGGACTAGCAAGACTCTCTACAAGATAAAAGTGCAATTTTTTGTTTGTACAATATAAAAGTTCAGCTGTGGTTTAAACAAACAGAAATGTACCAAAGAATAGCATAAATGTTTTTATTTATGATTATTTAAGACTGATGGATGCAGCAGTATACCAACAAATAATCAGTGCTTTTACTCAAATGTGCTCACACAATATTTGTGGTGGGAGTGATTCTTTGGATTTGTTTCTGTTAATTAAAAAGTCCAGAAGCTGGGGAGAGACACAATTGCTTTAAAAGCTGATGGAAGAAGAATCTGTGGAACGTTTGAACTTCTTCCACTTCAGTCCTCTGAAGCTGGATCAGTAAATGAAACCCCAGGTTAATCCAAGTGGTAGAACATAGTGTATTACAAAGACTCTTGCTTTTGTTGGTATACAAATCTTATGGCTTTGGGGTGAAAATACTCCATATTAAAGATTTTATTATACATTGCAGAACTGGGATTCTGTATGTAAAATATAGAGTGTTACTCTTGCTAGTCTACTTCTGTAATGAAGTTAACCTAAGGAAAAGTGAGCACAATTTTGTAGCACCAGTGGGCAGCCTCTGCTGTGATGTTAGTCACAGCCTCTTGGCAAGCACGCATCTGTACGTGGAGAACTCTGTATCTTGCATCAATTCAGCATTCAATGAGTTTGCAAAATAAGTATGATTTATGCAGCCATAAAGATGGAGCAAGAAACGCGATGAACAGGAGCAGACAGGACCTGAAGTTTTATTACACCACACACTCAATGTAGAAGTTGCACTCACTCTGCACTCACATGCCCTGAATGTCAAATACTTCAAGATTTCAGATGCTCTGACTGATCATTTTACAACACAGCAGGTTGAAATCCAGTTTTAGAGGTTCCAGAGTATGTTCGGTTGACTGTGATCCTTTGAGTATCTTCCCTGGAGCCACCCTTGTTTGCCCTGGTGCCGTTGAAAGCAGGATGAGATCAGATCTACAGCAGGGTGAGAATGAACCCCTCAGCTCTGTGGCCCCTTGGATGATGTGTGCAGATGGAAACCTTGCCAGAGCTGCAGTATGCTTCCAGTATGTTCCAGAGAGGAAGATCTGAAACATCCAAATTTAAGCTCTATTTCACTTCTCCTCCCCACAGCTGTTTTCTGCCCAAAATTGCCATGGGAGAGCTAAAGGCTGAAACTGGTACTTTGTAACTTTTTGGTTCTGAGGAGCACCTTTTTTTTCTCCATCCAGATAGCCAATCCAGCTTCCTTTATTTCTTCTTTTCTCCTTTTTCCTTACTTTGCTGAGATGAGGGCATTTAAACAGGAATCAGACACTTAGCTGGCATAAATAGACGCCACTCTAGTGCCTCTTGATAGAGCAGCATCACTTTAACATGCTGGAAACCTTCCCCTTGATCTCCAGCAGAAGCTTGGGAGCAGTACAGTGTAGAGTTTGCAGCATACACAGGCAGAGGCTGCCTTGAGAACTCTTGTGCCTGTGGTTCACCTGTATTTAGGGCAGTGCATTTTATCTCATTTACATCTGTCCAATGAAGACTTTTTTTTATTTTAGTGGGAAAGGTACTAAATTTCTGCTCAGGACACAAACTCTGTACAGTCTGCAAATATCAGTGTCATTGTTGAGAGGAAAGAATTTTTCTAGTAGGTGGTGTATGGGCATGCTGTATGTGTAACTAGTGAGAATGAGTTTGGTCTTTGCCATGGCAGCTTCTGCTCAGGAGTTGCACTCAGTGAGCAACAGGGCAGAGGTGCATTAGTGAAGCCACATGGGATGTGTTCCTCAGTGTCTGGACTTGGTACTGAAGTTTTTACCTCTGGCTCTGCCCAATTTGAAATTCAGGGAGGAAGGAAAGAACCAGAGATAGATTAATTCCTACTGATGAGAATTCTCAAAGTAGTCCAGATGAAAGAAGCTAAAATAGAAATGCAGTGTGAGATGGGAGCCTGTAATGTAACATGTTGTTACATTACAGCTACTAATTTTAATTTTTTTTCTCTTTGAGGCTGGAAGGACCATTACTTTCCTACTGGATCTCGTTCATCCATCACTGTAAAACTGGAGGTGTGCAGCAAAGGATTAGATTCTTTTTGATCAGTAAGATTTATTTCTAATACTGCCTGCATAGATTTTATAACAAACATAAAACTGTTGGCAAAATGCATAGATACTGGATATTGCAGGTCCTGCATACTTTCTTTGTTTTCTGGCTGTTAGTTTAAAACATGATTGAAATCATGCCTGCATCTGTTACCCACAAGTAGAAGGTGATCTTTTCCTCCAGTTTCAGGATCTAGTATCTCATGCTTTTTAAAAACAGTTTAGAGTCATCTAATCACTATGTTGTTTGTGGTTTCACATCTCCTCTGACAGATATCGGCTCCATTACCATATAATAAGCAGCTAGTTTTGCAGTTAGCTCTGTGCTAAAGCAGATTATATTTTCTGGCTCAGCTTCTGTATAGGTAACACTTTATAATTAAAATAGTAATACTAGTACTGTGCTCTTGTTCTGCATTGTAGCAGGAGTTGATGCTGCTTGTAGGTATGTTAAACAAATATTGTTACATTAAGCAGTGCTGTCACAGCAAGATCTAAGCAGATTCAGGCTGTCCTCTTTCTCTCTTTGTGCTGTATCTGACTCAGGTGACCCGCTTGTAAAACAAGCTCTGGGCTGTCTGCCTTTCTGGAGTGTTTTGAGGCTTAATTAATGTTTTGGGATCACTTTGGTGCACAAGCAGTGAAAAGATCTGTCTAATTGCTATGCAGATGTACTTGTGTTTTATTTTGGGTAAATCTTTCTGTTGCTGATTTGACTAATCGCTAGACCAGGTGAGGAAGAGTTTAAGAGAAAGTCTAAAAGCTTCAGTTGCTTTTTCCTTTTCCTTGAGCTATGCTTCTGTAAGAGAAGTAAAAGATTTAAGCGTTGTTGAGTGACTGTGACTTGGCTTCAGGAGTGGCAGATATTGTGATAAACACAATCTTTCTACAGGCTGTGTTGTCACTGCTCTTTCTGAGTGTGTCTCCAGTTTGCAAAACAGAGTCAAGCCCTTTTTAAACTCCATTGCTTTTATATCTGTAAGCCGAATGTATGTAAAAAAGTAACTCAGTGCCAGACAAGTAAGTGAAGGCTGACAGCACTGATTTCCGCATTTGCAGATCAGCTGGTTTTATGTAATTGAGCATCACTTTGCACTTTAAACTGTGTCCTGTGAGTCTGTCATAAATGTCCTGCTGGCAGGGGAAGGATCCTGCCCTGCATTCTCCCAGTGTTTGCTCAGTCTTTCACAAAGCTGCAGCCTTCTCAGTGTTTGCTCAGGAGGATCTTTGTGTTTTATTCATCAGAATCATTTCAGGACTCTTCTTTTTAGACCAGGAATGTTTCCATACCATGACGGAAACCAAGCCCTTTCCCTGCAACAGAAATCCAGCCCTTGTGCAGCAGTGTGGGACTGAGAGCTTTACACAGCTAACAGCAGGATTAATCAGATGTACCCAAGACCTATTCCCACATCACTGAGGTTACTTGTGTGAGTAAATGCACACTGCCACAACAAAGAACAGCAGAGATGAGCCCAGAGATGTTGTGTGGGAAGGCCTGGTGGGGAATGACCTTCACCGCTGAAGTCTGCAGAACATCCTGTCTCTCCACAATGATTATTCCAGCCCTGAGTTTGGAGCAACACTTCCCTGTTCCAGTATGCGGTACTACTACTAGCATGTGAGTAGTATTTGGTCTTTTTTCTGCTCTTCTACAAGACAGGACTGAAAGCAGTGTGAGAGATCACAAGAAACAAACAACCTGGTCTGGGAGAAGACACCTAGCTGATGACTTCACTGCTTAGGGTAGAAAGTTTAAACCAAATCCATTTTTCTGCAAAATGCTGATTGTTTTGCCACAACAACAGTTGCTATAAAGGAAAAATAGATAAACCCTCCCTCTGGAGACTCCTGCCTACATAAGCCTGTTGTGAAGATGTGTTTGAAAGCACTGCACACATCCTTATTACTAGGGTATGCAGTGGTAGAACAAGGGTGATGTATTTAAACTGGAAGAGGGCAGGTTTAGATTTGATATTAGGAAGGAGTTCTCTTTTGTGAGAGTGGTGAGGCACTGGAACAGGTTGTCCAGTGAAGTTGTGGCATCCCTAAAGGTGTTCAAGACCAGGCAGGATGGGGCTCTGACGTCTGGAAGAGAAGGATACCTGCCTACGGCTGGTGGGTTGGAACTAGACAACAAGTTCCCTTCCAACCCGAATTGTTCTATGACTGTGATCCTGTGATTCCTATTATTTCAGTTTCCACTGCATCCCGAGCTCTGGCTTGCTCGCTCAGCTCTGAATCCCCATGGTTTTCTTTGATTGCAGATCCTCCCCCACCTTGTTAGCAGATGTGTCTTGCAGGTGAGAGAAGTACTGCATATATTGGCACCTGGGCACTGTCTGATCGAAGCGTGGAGCAACCTGTGAGCACTCTACAGCCAGTGCAAGTGCAGGAGCTGCCCAGTTGCTGCTAATGCCTCTAGCACACAGGTGGCAAAGAGATTTGGAGCTGGCTGAGAGGGGGCAGATAATGCAAGGAGCAGACCAGCCGTGTTGGGAACAGTAATTCAGCTGTAACAGCCTAACAGAGCAGAGAAGTAATGGTTTGGTAGGACTTGGAGAACAGCAGCCTAAGAGGAAAACCCCTACTCAACATTTAATGCACCAGGTTATAGTTTCCAACCACAAGACATGGCTTAGGGGAAGCAGACATGAGGCTAAAGAGTCATTGCCTATAGCAGTTCAAGGACTGTAAGTCAGAGAACAGGCATAGATATTAAAATGCAATGTTTACTTTTTTGAAAAATAAGAGGGCTTCTAAGGAGATTAATTTTCACTTCAGCCTGGCAATCGTTTCATAAACTCACCAGTTTGATATAAAGCAAGGTGGATCTGTTCTTCTCTGGATTATGCATCCAATTTTTCTGCTGATTTTCCATCCCTCACAATTTAAACCAGTTTTTATTGTTTTAGAAGAGAGGATTAAAAAACGAGGTTTAATCAAAATGCCATTGCTGCCTCTGCTGAGCTGAGGTTTTCTGTTATGAATGTACATTTTTTGAGGAGAGATATATATATATATATATTATATAGATGATGACTCAACTGTGAACAGTGATTTGGGATTTGCATTGTTTCTGCTGCCGGTGTATTTCATTAAGGCCACTACAGTGATGAACTGGCAAAATGTATGGAGCTGAAATGAGACTCTTCATTCCCATAAAGAGCCTGGTATTTTAGTGCCTGTACTAAGCATAGTAAATCCTAGAAACTCTGAAATTTCCTTTGTAGGCACAGTAGATTAATTATCATATTTTAAAAACCCTGAGTCTTCTGCTGGACTGACATGTATAATGAATGCTCTGACACAAAGGTTTTGAGCACTGCTTCTCCTTAAAGGACTGGATAAGGATATGTGAAGGTTTAGTGTCCTGCTAATTGTATCACCCATGTTGTAAGAGGGATGGGATCCAAGGAATGCTATGCACTTCCACTGATGTTATGATTATCTCTAAACTTGCAGTGGATCCTCTAGGTTTGCTGTGCCTGAAGTTTTCTGAATATTCTCTAGAGGGATCCTATTTGTAAGAGACAGGTGCTGGATCTGTACTAAGAGCAGTGGATCAGTCACATTATTACGTGGGCACAGAGAGAAAGCTGGAGAAAGCCACTTGTCCCAGTTGTAGATTGCTTCTTAACAGAGCCCTTGGATGAGAGGGAAGGCTGGTCTTGAAGCTCCAGGTAAACTGCTGTCAACTGAGGAGCAACTCAAGGAGGGCAGGAGAGGATGATGAATGCCAGCAATAAAAAGGGTAAAATATTTTGTGCCTGGGAGCCAAGGGGAGGGAGGAGACATTCTTCTTAGCTTCTCAATTTTAGAAATTAAAGCAAACCCCATTTTCTAGATGTGGATAGTCTCCCTGGGGGTTGAGAGCTAATGTATGCAAAGACATTGCATTTCCATGCAGAACTCAGTGCTAAAGCCCAGAAGAAAGCCAGTATATTTTAGCAAACACCCTGGAAATAAGCAATTTCTTTGAAATAAACCCTTTGCTCTTTCAAGTTAACCTATTTCTAAAAAACATCTACTTCTATTCTGCAGCTGTGGAATTGGGAAATAGCTTTACCCATTAACTCCTTTTCACCAAAATACCGGAGTGTAGAGTTCTCCGTGTCAGCTGTAAGTAGTTTTGACAGTTTGATAAATAAATTTTGTGTTTGTTGCTGCTGACCCTAGGAAAGGACAGCCTTGAGGATGAGAAGCAGTGTTACATAAATGTCTAGTGTACATAGCAACTCTGAGCAGGGAGACGCTGCTGCATCGGTTTTGGCGCACCAGTCACTCATTAAAATTCTGTCATTGCAAGGTCACGTTGCTCATCTCATACTCTGCAACCCTGGGGAAGAAATTTGGATGAGAGATGGGGGAGGAAAAGTGAAAACTTCCTCCTTGTGCTGTAACCAAACCAAGAATATATTCATCGACAGCAGGGCACATATTTTGATTTCAAAAGAGCATGCCATTTCTTTTTCAGGGATAACGGATTCCCTCCTGGTGCTGTGTCATGGTGTTTGCATGTTAGAAGTGTAACACAGGGATAACGGGTGGCTTCCGATTTGAATAAATAACGCCTCTGAGATTTTGCTTCTCCCTTTAATAGTCTGACAGAAATGTAGAATACCAAAGAGCATATAGAGTGGACTGTGTCCCAAGCTGCACTCAGCACAGCCTGGTTAGGAATGCTGCACAGCAGCTCTGCAAGCTGCTGGGAAGAGGCAAGGCCAAGGTTGTGGGTTAGATCCCTGGATGGACCATTCACTTAAATGATGATCATTGTAGGTGCTTTCCAGCTCACACTATTCTGTGATTCTGCGTAACTGCTTTAAGGAGGACACATAAGTGATACATGATCTGCAGTCAGAAGCAGGCCAGGTCACCACATTGGCTGTCACATCTCTGAACTGTGATGAGTCAGAGCCAGTCCTAGGTATGCTTTGGCAACAGGGAGAGTCAGGGAATCTTGGACTGAGTCTGCAGGGTGAGATGAAAGGTGGTTTAGACAGAGTTGGATGAGCCTCCTGTGTGCACTTGGAAGCCTGGAGCTCAGAGCTGTCATACCTGAGGGTGAATTGTGTAGGCAATGAGCTGGTCTGACCTTTGAGTACAGTTACAGTTGTATGGTTATCTGAAGGTATGGACACACCCTGTGTGTTTCTCTAGCTTTGTAGAAGCATGTTGTTCAGGGACAGGGAAGCAGGTTATGTTATTGTACCTCATTAGGTGTTAGATGCTTTAAAGCACATACTGTCTAGAACAGATGAGGATGGAATATGCCAGCTGCCACCCATAACTGAATATACCTTGCCCATTTTTACAGTAGTGTTCATGAGGAATACATGGCAAAATCTCTGCAGAGAAGACACGAGTGCTACATTTTTCTTTTACTGGATCAAAGCAACATAATTAACTCTTAAAAATATTTGCTATGAATGTGAAGATGCACCTATGACATTATCCTTTTTGACTGCTTAAGCTCTAGTAACTGTTTGATATACACTTTTTGACAAAAACATAATGCCCCAAAGCTTAAAAACATGGCTGAGATAGAACTTGGCAAGGGATCTCCACCTGATAGTGAAATATCATTGTCTGTTGGAGCTGGAATGCATTTGTGCTTCATTCATCTTGGTCTGCTCCATCACCACGGAAGATTAGAGGGAGCTGAGCTTTCAGATTCACCTCTTCCTCTCTGCTTATGACCTCAGCCTTCATCTAGAGGTATGTTTGAATCTTTGGATCATTGGATACATCATCACCCATGTGTCACATAGTCTTTCTTTTGGGGCTCTTCCTCCCTCCGTACCACAAGAGGCTTCTTCCACTCTCTCTTTCCCATAACTCAGGAAAATGCCACTTTGGGAAATGCAGAAGGCCTCAATTTTAATCGCAGCATACACCAACCTTTATAATGCTCCTGGTGTGCACAATCCAATGGGGCTCTTGTAGTCTCTTTGATTAGCTTCAGGGAAATGAGGGGTACAGCATCCCAATGCTGGAGATGCTTTTGGCAATGAGAGGAGGGGCAGTGCTACAAGGGAAGCTATGTAGAAAATAGGAAAACTCATAATAGCAAAGATTATATCATCTTCCAAATGAGAACTGGGGATTTGATTTTGTGAAAGTCAGATCGCTTTTGGCTACCACTGAAATTGAGTCATGCTTCTGCTTTCACATGTAGACATTTCAGGACACTGGGCAGTGATGGAAAGGGGTTTTTTTTCAATTACTTTTGCTCTTTCCGTACAGCCCCTACTTTATCAACTGCATGTGAATTCCTTCTTTCACTGATTAAATATTTCCTTGCCTGGTTTCTTTGCTTCTGGGAGCTTGAGAGCTCATTGTTTATAAAAGGGAAAGAAGAAGTATTGTGCTGCTAAGCAGACAACTCCCAACACATACGTTCAGCTCTGCATCTTTGAGAGGGAGGCCTTGACGCTGCTGTGAGTGCAGACGGGCAGAGCTTTCACTTAGATTCAGATGTTACCAGGACCCTCTTCCAGGCTTCATATATTGGTGAAGCTCTGGGCTTATTAATTAGCTTTATCTGAAACAGGTACCCTTAGTCCAAATGTGCCAGGTTGTGAAACCCATACTCCCACTGAGTTTTTCTCTCCCTGTGTTTCTTCTGATCGTTTGCAGGAGCAAATTTGATGAAACACTTTTGGGTAAGAAAGGGTTCCCTTGGTCTGTGGTAGTTGAGAAGAAAAGTCATAATTGGGGTATCATTCCTCAAACTGATGTCCAAAAAAGTATTTTAAATGGCCCGTATATTAGTTCCATAATGTGTATATGGGCAGTTTCTTTCAAAATCTTTGGTTTTACACTGTTTTATGTAAACCTGATTTCGTTTTCAGAACCAACCAAACAAAAAAATCCCAAACATCTTTTTTACGTCGAAAATACTCGTATGTCCAAAACACGTCTGTTTTAAAAGAATTCTTCCAAGATGCTTAGAAGAAGAGTGGAAACTAGCTTGAAAAAACTCTTATTTTCTAATAGCAAAGCATTCTTTTTTTTTGGTTTTTTTTTTTTTTTTCCAGCCTTCATTAGTGAAAAAGTACAGTTCAAACTAAACAATAGTACCACACTCTGAGCTTCAGCAATTCAGTATCTTCATTTAAAGCAAGACATCTCTCCAGGATCATGTCTACACTGTCATCTGAACCTTCGAGGCAATGTCAATAGCAGGTCTAGACTTGGATTGCTGTGAGGAAGAAAACATGATCCATTTTTGTCTTGCTTTGGGTAGTTATTTGGGACTCAAAAGCCATGTGAGAGTTTGATGTGGTAAATGGACAGGAACTGGAGCCCCTGGTGCAAGTGTGAGTATCCTGAAAACAGTGTTTTCCCACTAGTCAAATTAATTAAAAACCAGTCTCAGGAAGGAAGATGTGGGCCACAAAGAAAATTCTAGCCATCCCTAAAATTTGGAAATAGCAATAAACTAAGGTCAACTTTCCAATTTTTCTTATAAGAAATGAGCCTTTGGAAGTAGTTATTAACAGTTAACATGTATAATGTGATAGAAAAATTAATATATTTTCTGTAGCTATGGGTCTTGATTTTTTCACTTCTGACTGCATTCTTCCATCATTCTTCCCTGTCCCAAAAGAAAGAGACCAGAAAATTTGTTCGGAATTTCCAATTCTGTAATTATGTATCTTTTCCGCTAGAGGTGAAATAAAAACAATTTCTTAAAAAGAAAGGTGACATTTACTTTTTATATCTCTCTACAATGTGCAAGATAACCATTTTGGAAAGAATTCACATAAATATCCACAATTTTGAGTACCCAGTATTCTTTTCAGAGGTGCCTGTTTATATTAATGTAATTTCAATCCGTTCTTATGTTTTTGTAGATCAGGTTGTGGTACAATTCTTTGAAGAGAAATGTCTGCTTAGTTTCCAAGTGGAACAGGAAGCAAAATTTGGTCCTGAACTTTCATTTGTAAGTTTTTCACCCAAGCATGACTTTAAGAAAAAGAATAGTACTTAGTGGGTTCATGTCTATTACAAGTCATACTCTTGTCATATGAAAGAACCCATTTTATAGCCTCAGCGTGCTGCCCCCCATCTCAACAGAGGAACTGTGTTTCAGTGACTGGAAGGACTTAAATAGGTCGCTTTTGTACCTGCATGCCTCATAAACCTTCAAAGAGTAAGCAATAAGCTTTCTGACTCTGTTAGTTCCACTAAAATGAAGGAAATTTTTTACCAATTATCTCTATAATAAGTCAGAGCTAGAAAACTGATCATTAAAAAAGTCCTGGGTTTTTATTTTCCTGTTTTCCTGAGTTCTCTGGGGTTTGTTTATTCTTCTCTTTTTCATGAGTCATGTCCAGAACTCTTTTCCCACAGTGTCCCTTTCTTAGTTACAGAGTGTTGTGAGGGTAGATGAAATCCATTGGCTAAAAAAAGGGCTCAGGGAAGAACTCTTGAGCTTTATCCCATGTTCTTACAGAGTTCCCCTACAGACCAGTCACTCTGCTTAGGATTCTCAGTGTAACATGAAGAATTCAAGTTCACTGAGGTTTTTATACCCAACTGCATTAACTTTCTTTCTAAAATCCCATCTTCTTTTTGCCTACCAGTAAAACAGGATCAGTCACACTGGAAAAGAGTTTGGATTTGCCTGGCAAATAGTCCTTAATTTCAAATTTGTTTAGTTAAAATACAAAATCCTGATTGCAGTATGAAAAGGAGGCTTCTTCCCCAAAATACTCGTCTGAATTAGCCATTTTATCTTAATGGCAGTCCTGACAACTAAAGTATTTGGCTGCTGAGTTCTTTTGCTGTTCAGATGTTACTTTTACATTCTGTTATATTAGCAGATTATCTTAATGTGATTTTATGTCTCTCATTGTATTTGACAAAGCACCATATGTTTATACATCATGTAATTATGGCACTGTACTCTAAAGGTATTTACTTTACAGGAAGCTTCATGACTTTGGAATAAACAACCATTCCAAGACTGAGCAAAACATGGTTGAGTTGCTGTTTGTGACCTGATTTCAATTAATGACATACTGCCGTAATTGTGGAAGCATTGTGTATGTGCATGTGTGAGTGTGTATTACTGCTGGTTGAGGAGGCTGGGATTTCACTCCTTAGCAGAGGCTCTGATGCTCTTTATGATGCCCTTAACTTGCTGAAGCATCCACACAGGGTTCACAGATATGCTGCAGGAGAGCCAGGCTCCTCTGGCACGACAGCAGGAAATTGGGTAGGATACCTGAAGTACCAGATTTGTACTAGGCCCCCTTGTTTAGCCACCCACAGTCATTTTCTGCCTTAGAACATGAAGCACATGCTTACTCCGTTTGTATCTGAGGCTGAGAGACCATCTCAGAAGCAGAATACATTATCTCATCCTCATCATCTCACACACTGGAATTTAGAATATCATTCCTCTACACTCTGTCTTTGTTCAGAGCACAGTGGAAGAAGAAAGCAGCATCTGCCTGACCCTAACCCATCAAAATCACTGATGAGCAAAGTTCCTTCCCATATCAGAAGCGTATAGAAATCCTTCCCACCTGTGCCGAGCATTGAGGGCCTGACACTGAAACGTGCTCTGGGCATTTGCTTTAGTCTTCTTGCTCTGGTGAAGTGTTTCACAGTGTGCTCAGGCCATGCTGCTTTTGATATTAATCTGAGAGCTGCTATTTTATTACGATCTTCAAGACGCTGCTGATTCTACAGCAAATCTGCAACAACTGGTTTAAAACTCATAACTGACTTCCCAGTAATATGTTTAGGGGTATGTTGGGTGCACTGCAGACTAAAGCACCCACTTCCATGTTGAATGTTCTGGTGGCTGTCCACCTAATCATTTCTGCGTTTGGCAGAGTTCTGAGTTTTTATAGCAAAACTACACATCAAACACAGATTAATACAAGTATGCAGACTTCTCTGAGACTTTTCAGAATGGTTAAAAGTTCTGGGTAATTGTTGTTTTTGAGAAGTAAGTAGTTAAACTTCATATATATATATATATATATATATATCAAGGTTGTATTTTTTGCTTTCTCATTCCAGAGTGGTGTTGATACAGTGATGGGAAAAGGTACCATCCCTCCAGAGTAGGGAGTTTAACTGCAGCAAGATAAAAAAGAAAAAAAAAAAAGAAAAAAAAAAACAGAAAAAAACCCCAAAAACCTGCATATTCCTTCTCATTTATTTTCAGTTGTTAAATTAAAAACTCATGGGGAAAGCTAACAGCTCTATTTTAAGAAAAGTTCCTGATCTGTTCAACTGCAAAAGGTGTTTATTTGTACTAAATGCAGGGTCAGTGGCAGGCAGGACAGAGTTATCAGAGGAAAAAATTTATATTTTCAAAAATTATGATGGCATTTTTCATTAAGAGGAATGTCCTTTCCTACTCACCTTTCCCTGGCCAAGTAATGAGGTTTGGCAAAATGTGTTTTGGCTCTTGAGCTTTGATATTCTGTCTGATATTTGGAGAATTTTTATGGGAAACTATATATTTCACAAATGCATTTGATCAAGAGAGAAATCTCATTGTTCATGCAAGAAGATTATGGAAAGGGGAACACAAAATTTTTTTTTTACAAAACCTGGCTGAAAATGCTGATGCAAATAATAAAGTCTCCTTACAGGGAGCAACAAAGTATTGCAGTCTGCTGTTTTCCCGATTCAAGAGAAAAACTGCTTTCTTCTCCCCACTTCAGCACTATATGGGCCTCATGAATCATGACAAATTCTTGGTAACGAGGTGAGCAAAAGGATGGGCAATAGTAGGCAAAGATTGCTCACAGTGATCTGTGAGATTTTCTAGAGAGAAAACGAGCAACTGTGGGCTCAGCAGCAGCTGTCTGCCTGAGCTGGGTGGCAAACCTCACATGAATTTCTAGTTGTTTACTTGATCAAATCTCCTAAAGTAAATGAACACCCTTCTCACATTGTCAAGGGGAAGATGTGAAAACCTTTGAAGACCTCCAGGGAGATCTGATACACCTGAGTTGGATTTTTGCGATTTCAGGATAAAAAATCATTTCAAAAGCTCTTTTTCCCCTCCATTGGTGTTACAGGGAACATACTTGTTTGTTTGGAGAATACAGCATTATATGGGCTGTAAGTGTGGCTGCGTTAGATATGAACTAGTTCCCCTGTCCTAAATGATCTCAGCTGAAGAACCATTTGAAAAAATATTTGGACATTTGAAAAGTTGAAACTATCTGAGGAGTACACACAGGTGATTCCTTACCCGTTCCTGATTCTGAATACTGGAGTAAAAAGGATAAGTACCCCCTTGCTGGTCCCACCAGCCTCTGAAAGTTGGGGAGCAGCTGTGCAATCCAGTCACAGCCTTGTTCACAGCAGGGAACCTGATTCTTTGCCTTAAAAGTGCCCTAAAGCACATTGCAAGCATGTGGATGTTACAGGAGAGCTGAAGAGTGGCACCTGGGAAGAATTTGTAATCAATGCAGCAACTTGGATTGTTTTTCCTGAAAACCTATCATCATTTTTTGTAAGCAAAATGACTTAAAATAATCTGCGTTTCTCATCTGTTTTCATTTTCCAACTCCTCCCAAATTTAATTCATATGAATTAAATGGCTCCATGATTTATCATTTCTCTTTCTGGTTTCCTTTTAGGATATGCATAAGCATTAAACTGAGCTTAATAACTGTGTGCTTTCTAATCTGAAATTGTGCGTTGTGGATTGATGACTGATGATCTGTGTAACCAGCAACTTGTCTTCCTCTCCAAAACTGTTCTTCTGGTTTTCATGAAAATTAATTTTGTTAGGCCAAAGTTTCTGATCTCTCTACAGATTAATTTTGCAAAGAAGCCCTCCTGTAACTTTTTACAGTAGTATGTCTTCTTGTAGAAGAATGTCACCTTAAATAGAATGAGTGCAGAGATTTCCCAATCTGTCGTCTGTGCCCAGACTTCTAAACACAATTTCTGAAGTGACAGCCTCCTTGCAGACATCCCTTTTTGGTGCTCTAGAGTGCCGTGGCTCCTAGGATGAGAAAAAGGGCCACCATTTTTAAGACCTGGTGTCTAGACTTTTAGACTTAAGCATATTTATTTCACTAAAAGGGAAAAGTCTTTCTGACTAGATGTGAGCTGATTTCTGAAGTAGCGGTGAGGAAGACAGAAAAGCCTGGTTTTCATTTCTTCTCTCAGATGAGAGTTGTTAAAAGCCTAATTCTCCTTGAATATTAATAGGAGGTTGATGCTTTGAAAGTCAGCCCTCTGGATTAAATAATTGAGACCACAGACTATAGAATTAAAAAACTAAAATTAATTCTAAAGTAGCATCTCAGGTCCGTGATGGTGTAAAAGAGGACATGAAGCCTAAATTCCCTAGTGGTCTGTATTTTCAGTGGTCACTGGCATTAACTGACAAGATGAAATTTAAAACAAATTTCTGCTGTTCTGACTTCAGAAATCTTACATTCACTTGCTTGTGTTATAAATGACTGTAACATCATCCAGATGAAAGGGGAGCTGGAAAAAGAGTCCTTATAGTGCCTGTCTACACACATATGCACACGTTGTACTAATTTTACTGCTATAGTAAGTATACAGTTATTTCAGTATTTGTATTTTGCCATAATTGTATGTATTTTGCTATCAGCTAATGACTGTAGTAGGTCTGTTACTCTGGAATGTGTGTGGTGCTTCAATTTAAAAACAAAAATCAAATTTTCTCATAATCGTTCCATTAAATATTTCTGTATACCAATACTGTCATTTTGATAATTTGGTATTTTTCAAGCTGTTAACTGTGCATATATTTCATACAGGTCATCTGACAATGTAATCAGTCCATAGTAAATTTAACAGAGCACCACCCTGCCAATCCTCCATAAATTTATGAGAAAATGGTTCAGGCCTTCAAGTTCTTAATACGTCTTCCTGATACGTTCAGCTCTGTGACAAAATAACCAGCACTTTTTTATAGTGTTATTGCCTTTGCGTGGAGGGGTTGTATGCGAAGAACTTAAGCTTTTAGCTCTTCTTCCGGAAATATATTTTCCTCTGTGGTATGTATAGGCTACTTATTTGTAATGGGTTGCACAAAGGAATGAAGGTGAGTAAAGATAGTATTGTAGAAAATTTCCTATCATTAGTCACTGGTGGGGAAAAACAGACCCTGATTACAAGGAAGGCTGGATTGGCATGCAAGGAAAACCTTGCTCGTGGCTCTGCCCTAAGAGTTAAGAGGCTCTGCAGACTACTGTGTTTATATTTATGGCATTGTTGTCAAAAGTGCTTGGAAGGATGTACACCAGTTTGAAAACCTAGCCCATTGAAATGGTTGTACATAATTTTTTCAAGAAACCAGAAGCAAATTCAAGCAAGAAGTATTTTAGCATCATTTTGGTGGCAGGAAAATGTGTGAAAATTTGTCAACAATATGTAATTGACCTGAAAATGCCTTATTTGCTTATTATTGCATGACAATGTTTCTTTTACTAGAAAACAGTGAAGAGAAGCAGGGAGGTGCTTTTATATACCCAAGTTCCTTTAAAATCTGTATGACACACTCCTGTACATACACTACCATGCCTGTCATCACTACCACTGTACCAGCCTCAAAACTGTGGGACAATCCCACCACTGAGCCCCCCAGGGATCCCTTTTCTGGTCAGATAACACAGTGCAGTCTGGGTTGATTGGAGAGGGCATCAAATTTCATGAAGACGTGATCTGAAGTGCTAAGCCACAGTGAGGGTCCAGAATTAATGTTTGCTGCCAAATTCTTGTTTCAAAGAGGATTTTTTTTTTCTGTATGTGGGGAAAGTACTTGTTTTTCAACATATTTTATTAATCAATCAGATTTCTAGAACTTTTTGGCATCATGTGAATTCTACATAACTGATGTCCTCAAGAGAAAGAGGTAATGCACAGACTTCTGGGGAAATGTCCATTTATGAAATGGGACATCAGAAAGCCTAATGGGTGGAAGACGGATATGCAGAAATAAGTTGATTTTCTGTAGTTATAAGAGCTGTTTCATATCTAATTCAGAGCTTATTACAAAAATTACAGTTAGAGGCCGTTTTAATGACAAGGTCTCATTGCTGCCAATTTTCAGCTCACTATGGATACTGATTCAAAATGACTTGCATCCATACACATGCGTGTACACAGATGGTGAATTACAGATTTAATTCAATGGAGAGGCCAGGTGCTAAAAATACAAATTTGGGTAAAATGTGGGAAGGAGAACAGAATGAAAAAGACTCACAGCTGTTCATTGTCTTGCCTTGACTAAATGTGACTCTTAACAGTCTGAGGAAGGAAGAGACCAGGCTAGAAAATGAAAAACTTGACAGACTTCTCTTGCAAAGACCAGAGACATGCAAAGCTGAGTACCTTATAATGAAGCTATCAGGTATCCTCCAGATTTCTTAATTGTTTTCATCAAGTGAAACAACATGGTGCTGACACTGCAAACACCTCCCTGGAGGTTTAAAATGGTGGGCTCCTCATCTAACAAGTGTTTTTGTGCAAGCCTAACGTCAATGCCCACTGGGTGGAGGTTTATGTGGTTGCATGGTGTACGTACACACGACCTAGATTTTCAAGGACCAAGTACTGTAATGCCCCATTTTCGGCATTGATCCCATAAGGATAAACTTCCCAAGCCTGAACCAGCTGCCTAATTGCAATGGGAAGTTTCTTGTTTCAAGATACCTTGTCCAGACAGAGGAAAAGGTAAAGGCAGGGTTTTGTTTAAACTCCGACCATTCTGATTCAGTGAGATCACACAGCAAGCACAGCCTCATGGCATTACCTCATTCCCAATTTAAAAAAAAAAAATGCAGCTCCAGCTTCCATCTCGGGGAAGCATTTATGAAGAAAAGAGGTCCTTCAACATTTATATTACGTATGTCTGAGCACAGGAGTAAACACAACCCTTAACATGACCCTGAGAAGAAAAAGAATGTGCCATTTCATTTGTAGCTTGCAGACGAGAAAGCACAAAATCTCCTGGCGGTGCTGGTGGCCAAGAAAATATTTAGTGTCATGGTGCTAAATGAAGCCTCTCCCTCTTTCTGACCCATCCAAAACTTAGATGGCTGCTCCAAGCTAACATACAGGGTCCCCAAAAGGCCAAAGGGATGGCATGTCTGCAGGACGATTCCTTCTGTCCCAAAACAGTTGCTTTAAGGTTGATGCCATCAGTGCACACCTGGCAGTGATGTTTGCTTCCCACGCCGAAGGAACCTAAACAGATTTGCTTGGAAAAGAGAAGCAGCTGGGGTGCCATGTGCTCCGAATCAGATACACCTCTGAAGAAACTTGACTCCCAGCTGGCATCAGGCCACTGGTCCGAGCAGAAACACCACAACGATGAAGAGAACCAGCAGGTGTTGCTTGTGTAGATTCTGTCCTAGTTACTAAGATTAATACACACTCTGCTATCTATTCCTGGCCACAGACCATGCTGACTGTTGGAAACAGGCCTGTTCTTTGTTTCCTCTCAAAGCAGATGTGGTCTCCAGGTCATATGGTGAGTGGGAAAATTGCTTGAGGGTATGCCTACAAATAAGAAAGGGATGAAAATTCTCTTTCATCAGTTAGAGCTAGTTGAGTTCTCTGTGATGACACTTCCAGGAGAAGAAAATGGGCTGTTAGATCCTCCACCGAAGAAAAGGGAAAGGAAAAAGCCTACCTGGGAATTGGTAAATGATTTGAGCAGAGCAAAAACAGACTTTCACTAATAGGTCATGAATTTGGTCACAAGTAAAAATTATGCATTCCATGATTTTGAGGAAGAAGAGATGATCAAGAGCTGCCAAAAAGTAGGATTTAGAAGACCTGATGAGCCAAAGTTTCACTTTGTTCCTTTCACACATGGTAATTTACCGTGGCCAAAGGAGGGAAGCCCAGGGAACACTGGTTATCTGTGGAGAAGACATGAATCACTGAAGAGTTGAATCAGAAATGACTTGTTGGCCATGTCCTTTGCAAGCAGTTATTTTTTTGATAAAAATTACCTTGATCAGTGAAAATGAAATGCTGTCGCCATGGAATACTGAAAAGACTGAAATAAACTTGCTTAATACAGTTAGGATTTTTCTATCAGAACAACTTTTCAAAGGATGGCATCGCTTTACTGGCACTGAAATATTTTGCATAATGGCATTTTTTTCAACAAACATCTAATGAAACACAGGAGTTCCCTTTCTCTCAGGGCAAGATCCCAACCAGGGGTGACATCTCTGCCAGTCTGTCCCAGACTGACACAACCCTTCAGACTGCCTCAAATCTGGACCTTTGGGACTTTTAAGCTACAGAATTCCAACATATTCCTGTCATGTTCTAACTCCGGGACCAGGGACCCCAGAAGCATACCAGCTCCAGACTCCAACAGAAGACTCTTCCTGGGAAGCCCCTGGAAGCTTATGAGATTTTCACTCTCCCTCCATAGATTGAATGGGTCTTTATATCTTAGATAGAAATGCCCTCATTCCCCATCCCCCTGTGCTGCTGGCATGGAGAACATAGAGAAATCTGGATTTGAGCCTGGGAAGAAGGGAGGGATTTGGGAAGGTGCATTTTTTTTTTTTTTTTTAATTATTTCTCGTTATCCTATTCTGACTTTTGATTGTCAGGAAATTAAAATTAAGCTAACTTCTCCAAATCAAGCCTGTTTTGCTCATAATAGTATTTGATGTATGATGTCTTTCTGTTCTTGTCTTGGGCTGCGGAATTGGACCCTACAGTTGTGAAAGAGCAAATAAAAGAGAATTACAAATTAAATCCACCAACACACAAGCCAGTCTGATTTCATAGGAGCATTATTTAATCAAGCATAAGAAATACACAGTGTTCTTTGGGTGGCATGGTAGTTTATGTTGGATCTGGGAGATTTTTGTAGGAGTGGATCTGATAAGATGCTTCAACATTGGAGTTTACAAGAGACTTTAGGAGACTGCCCATCCTGCTTCTGCAGCACACCTCAACAAAGTATTTGTAAACATCAATCAAACACTGCATGCTTGATTAGCACCTTAGTAACATGACTGAGTTACTGGAGGCCTCTAGAAATTGGACTGATAAGTTATATTGTTGTAATCTTCACTTTCTATGAGCAGGGGTTGTATCTCTGAAGAAGTTCCTCCTTTTTTCTTCCAGCAGGCCCTGATGTGCCTTGTGAGCACAGCAGTAACAATGCCTCCAAACACAGCTGCTCCGACCAACCAAGCCCAGATTTGACGGGCTTGCTGAAGATAGGGTGTCAGAAAGTCTTGGAAAGACTCAAGAGCTAGAAAAAATAAACAGAAAAAGAAAGATTGTTTTACTTGATACAATGTACTGTCAGTTTATGGAAGTTCTATAATAGATAATACTGGAAGGCTGAGTATAAAGAGGCAAGAGTGGTAGAAATTTTCTGTCACAGATAGTTTTAAACAAATCTCTTTAGCTCTGATTCTCAATCTTCATATCCAAGGCTGGCACACAGTTCACTGTCCCCAGTACTCCTTATGGTTTTGTCAAAACTTCAGACTGTAGCCCAAGAAGTTTGATACTATATGACCAAAGGTCGTGCTAGCTCAGCATCCTTTGGCAACAATAACTGAGGCAGAACACTAGGGAGAGCTTAAGAAAAGGTCAAGCCTCTTACAATGCTTTCACAAAATACTTACCCAGCCTCCAAAAATTTGCAGGTCCAGGATTTCCTGAACCAGACGTGATGGTGTTGTGTGTAATAGTCACTGGAGGATTTTTTTTTTTTACTTCCATCATCTTTTCAAGATGCTCTTTGGACTTTTATCACAACTTTTAGCAGCAAAAAGATCCCTGCCTTAACTACACATTGATTGGGGAAAAAAGCTTCCATTCACTAATTATGAACTAGCACACTTGTCCGCTTGGGCCAAGGAGGATTTGGAATCCACATCTCGCAATTATTAGCTCTAAACACCATTATTAACAGCAATTACTAGCTAGTAGGGAAAAGAAAGAGCACCTCTACGGGCACCTTCTCTGGAAACTCCTATAGTGGGTTATTTTTGAATGCTCTTTATGCATCTGGACTGATTTAGAGGTACTCAACCATATTTAGTATGGTGTACCCCCATAAATGCTGTAAATACCTTCCTGTTTTTTCACTGGTGCCCAGAAAAGCAATCCATATATCCTCTTGGATCGTGGTACTTTGGAGAGTGTGCTGTTACACGCACTGTGCTCTGAAAAGATGCTGCCTCCCTGGGCCTGAGTAAGGGATGTAGCCAGGAAGCTGCCTGATTTGGCGTGGTCTTCTACTACCCTCTATTAGCATTCCAGGTGGGTAGGGATGAGACTGAAGGACGAAGTCCCAGGGTAATCTAAAGGGACTTCAGGGCACTGGGGCATTTAGTTAAATGAGTAGGTGTGCAGGTAGTATTCTCCTTGGTTCCTTCAGTACTAGGGGAAAATACTGAAAGGAATATGAAAACTAAACAGATCAATACATGGCCAAGAGGCTGATACCATAGGTGGAATTTTGGGGTTTTTGTCCACAGGGTCACTTACATGGAACCAGTCCTGTTCATGTTGGATGGGGTACATATGACTCAGAGGAAGAAAAGGACCACAGCCTAGGAATTAGCAGGGCTGATAGCGAGGTCTTTAAACTAGGCTTAAGGAGGAGGGGGATAATTGGTTTCTGCCATTTTTTGTGTGTTTGTGGTTCACTGGTTGTGTCCCTCTGGATATTCAAAGGAAATGCCAGTGAGACTTCCACAACCAAAACTAGGAAGATGAGCTAAGAGAGATTCACGTTATGGAGTCCCTTAGTCAGTTTTAAGGCATTGTTACTTGTTTTTGTAGTGGTGAGTGAAAAGTTCACAGCTCCCACAGATTTCATAATTCTCCTTATTATTACAGCTTGGAAAGTCTTTTTTAATGGAAAGGATTGTCAAGCGCTGGAACAGGCTGCCCAGGGAAGTGGTAGAGTCACCATCTCTAGAAGTGTTCAGAAATCATGCAGATGCGGTGCTAGGGAAATGGTTTAGTGGTGGGCTTGACAGTGCTGGTTTTATGGTTGGACATCATGATCTTAGAGATCTTTTCCAATCTAAATGTCTCTGTGATTCTGTAAAACTTCCCACTGGGAGAGGGAGATTTTCTGGGCAAAAGTCAAGACTGCATCTGTAAATTTATCTGTTTTTATTTCTGAAAGAAGGAAAAAAATACAGAAAAGACTCAGTCTGGGTGCTGAAATATAAGCTCTTGGAACAGCTCTTGACAGAGCAACTTGTTTTGACAGCTATTGTTTGGTGACTATGACTGCGTTGTTTGGTGGTGCCATTAGTCTTCCAAATCTGTGTTATTGATGCTAACTCATACTGGTTTTCGGGCAGCCATGTGGATTGTGATTGTTTTAGAGTCATGGTTCTCATGTCAGGGAAAGCTGGGTGTCTGCTCCAGCTTCTGCTCAGAGCAGCTCCCCGGTAGCTGCACTCTGACATGTGCCTTGGATTCCTGAGGGATGGGGCTCCATACAGACTGTTTGTGACCACTTCTGCTTCAGCACTGTCATACATATAAAAATAAATGAAGTTGCAATTAAAATTACGTACTCTTACATGTTGATTTATTCGGCAGTGGAAAGCAGAGCTCCAAGCATCCGTTTTTCCTCAGGGACGCAACAACAATATAATTTAGCATTAAAATGCCATTTTGTCATTGGATTCTTTCCAAGTTTTATTTCTTGTAACCAGCGTCATCATGCTCTGTGTAGTCCTGCTTTATCTCTCTTAAGCTGCTGGTACTGTAACTCAGAACTGCTGCTCTTTGCAGACCCACAGAATCATCAATATTGGAAGAGACCTCCAAGACCATCTAGTTCAACTGTCAGCCCAGCACCACCAAAATCACCCCTAAACCACTTTCTTTAAAAGCAAACAAGCCAGGTCTTGAGAGTAGGATGGGGCCAGATTTTGTATGCTCATTCCTCATTCTGTCTTATTCTCTTCCTCTGCCTTGCCTCTTCTTCCTCATCTGGAAGATCTGCAGAAATGCTGCCTTTGCTTGACCACCCAGATCTTTGCTACTGACTTTTTTTTTCTTTTGTAAATTTTTCCTATTTGTCCAGTACTTCGTGTTTGCCAATCACAGACTTTCTCTTCTCCCTTGAGTACACAGGACTCTAGCATTCTTATCTGAAGAAAAGTCTGTATTTGAACGCTAGAGTGGTGAGAAAATCTCTATCTGTATTTTGAGAGTCCAACCACTTTCCATTTGTAACCAGTTCTTCCCTTCAGATAAGAAATAGCTTAAGATCGCTTCTTCTCAGCAAGATTAACGAGGGTTTGAGTGACATCTGAGGATTATCTGGGCTTTCTGAACAAGGTTGAATTTCATTTGTTAGGTTGATCTTTCAGAATAATTAAGAAACTACTTTCCTTACCTCTGTGTTAAAACCATGGGCAGAAATTAATAGGATTTTCTTTTTCTGAGGGCTATGTACTCCCCTGGGAAAAGGCAAGAGTCCAAGAGGCAACAGAAATTAATTGTTGAATGGTAAGTATTTTGCCATATCCTTCCTCTTGCAGTACCACTTCAGGATTCAGAATTCCTGAAAGTCTTGGTATTTGACACTTGATCTGAGTCGTACAATTCTAGCAATAATATGAGTTTAGGAAACTAATGTCTTTCATTAAAAAATATGTATACGTATTTCTAGTCTTGATCTGGCTGTTTCAAGACCTTATATTTCAGCACCTGGACTAAGCCTTTTCTGCATCTCATTCCCCAGTCTGTCCATACATCCACGATTGCCCCATCTCAGGTGCAGAATCTGACACTTCCCCTTGTTGAACTTTGAATTGTTGGTGATTGCCCAGTCCTCTAATTTGTCAAGGTCTCTCTGCAGGGCCTCCCTGCCTTTGAAGGAGTCAACAGCTCCTCCCAGCTTCATATTGTCTCCAGACTTGCTTAGGATCCCTTCCAGTCCTGTGTCCAAGTCATTTATGAAGATGTTGAAGAGTACAGGACCAAGGATGGAGCCCTGCAGAACCCCACTAGTGACAGGTCCCCAATCTGATGTCACTCCTCACCATAACTTTTTGTGCTTGAACCGTGAGCCAGTTGCTCACCCATCACACGATGTGTTTATCCAGCTGTGTGCTGGACATTTTGTCCAGAAGGATCCTGTGAGAGACAGTATCTAAAGCTTTACTGAAATCCAAAAAGGTGACATCAACTGCCTTCCCTTGACAAATGAGGTGGGTTATCTTGTCATAAAAGGAAATCAGGTTTGATAAGCCGGACTTTCCCCTCCTGAAGTCGTGCTGGCTCTGACCTATGACTGCGTTGTCTTTCAGGTGTTTTAATATCTCTCAGAACAATCTTCTCCATAATGACAGGCTTGAAGTCCAGCACTTTTCCTCCCCAGTTCTGGCCACTAGCTGACCATTTGGGTCAGATTCTGCTATTAATAGGCTAGGATGGATGGCACTGGTATCGGTAGGATCTTTCGTAACAGTATCATGTCAGATATGTACATATATCAGACCAGAAATGTGAAAACAAGCAGGTACAATTTGGGGCTATATTCAGGAAAAAATCTGGAATAGAAGGACTTTATCTTCTCATATGACAGAAATATTCCAATATTATAGGCAACAGGTTTTACATTTCACCTTCTACATTTACCCAAAGTTATACCATTACCTGGTTCTTGCAGATATGCATAGTCATACCCCAGCTCTCTTGAGGGTTTAAAAAATTCTCCATTTCTGTAAAGAGGGATGAAGGGGACCATGTAATTTTCTCGATTGTGCCCAATTGGTGCATTGGCTGCTGGGTAAACTTCTAGCATGGGCCTGTGTCTTCTTAACCATCGTTCAAAAATGCTGTGGAAAAAAAAGCATGTTAATTAATGATGGAGAGTAGCAGAAATTTTCTTCTTGAAGATTAAAAGAAAGTGTTGCTTTTTAAAAAAAATTCTGGAGACAGAGTTGCGTGCAATGTCTTGTGTTCGGGTGTGTGTAATGCTTTCTAAATTTCCAAATTTGGGCTTAACCACTTCACTGCTGAGTTCTTATGCAAGCCTACAAAAAGCAAATGCCTGTGGTGCTGCAAAGAGTCTGAATGTGCTTTTAAGTTCCATAAACGTAGATCACTCTCTTTCTGTGCTCAGCAAATCATGTGATTGTGAGGGATAAAGAGAAATGGATTAAAGACCTCAGTCCTTCCTTCTCACTCTCAGAAACATTTATAGCTGCTCTGTCCTGTTCCCCTTCCTCTAATTTCTTAGCAAGGGTTTTCACACCTGCAATAAAATATGGTTACACTATGATCCTTTGGACATCACCAAAGGAGTGGAAACATCTGAGGAAGAAGGGATAAGCTATATGGGCCCAAAACCTTGACAAAGCAGGTCAGCTCTCAGTAAAGTATCTTTCTCCAGCCGAAGCTTCTTTCACTGACCTTAGTGTCTGCCCTGTTGCTTAACACACTCCTCTCTCCTAGCTGCTGTTGTGCAGCTTTATTTTTCCTCTTCTTATGTATGTTATCCCAGAGGTGCTACCAGTGTCACTGATGGGCTCAGTTTTGGCCAGTAGCAGGTCCATCTTGCAGACAGCTGGAACAAGTTCCAGCTAACATGGGAACAGTTCCTGAAGCTTTCTAACAACTTCTGTCAGAATCCAATCCTGTAGCCCCCTAACTACCAAAACCTTGCCATTTAAACCCAATGGAAGCTGTTCCCCATACCTCCAGCCTCAGCTGCTCCATTCCATATTTCTCTTCCAAAATATCTTCCATTAGCATTCTGTCACCACAGGGCTATGTGTCTGCTCTTTAACTTGGAGGCAGAAAGCTTAAATGCTGCAGTAGGGGAAGAGTTTATAGTGACACTTTCAAGTCAACTACTGGATGTGTTTGGAAAGCAGGATTAAGAACCTTCCAAAACATTCTCAGTTCTCCTCCCTTTGAGCTTTTTCTGATCAACTCTCCACTTTCTTTCAATCCTCAAATCCTTTCTCTGATCTCTTTGTGTTTATTCACCTGAGTGTGCCAGGTTGGAATAAGGAAGGTGGCAAAATGCTGCAGAGCAAGCAGATGCTGGTATCTTGTGCATGAAGAAAGAGCACTCCATACTAAATCAGAAGATACTGGTGGGAGGTGATTATCAACATCAGGCTCAGGGAGGGATCACTGGATTCATTTATCAGTTATAAGGGATAGAAATCATCTAAAGAGACCTGTAAACTGTGCTTCAATAGAGATCTTAGCTCAACAGTTGCTCCTCCCCAACACTGGCCACTGATGGGAGGATATGGACTTTCCCCCCCATTCCCCCCCAGCTGTTCAGGGACTCAGGTTATCCCAGGAATACAGTCCCTAAATTCAGGTGCTCAGGGGTATCAGGATCTCTGCAGGTTATCAAGGAATTCTGCCAGTAGACTTCTACCTCTTGTTTTAGGCAGAAATGTTGAGAAACACTCGGCATAGCCGACCAAATTACAGCCCTCTCACACTCATCAAAATAGACATAGGGCCAAAATCTTGCTTCTGTTTTTAGGATCAAAAACTCTAATAAATGAAAATGAAATTACTGTGATCATACACCTTGTCTATCCTTTACAATGCAGGTATTAATTTTGATTAAAATCTTCATTTGTGTCTCTCTTCTTCAGTTTATTTCATCAACCCTGTCTGGAAAAACTCTTATCTGATTAATAAGGTTTAGTTGAAGCTTCCAGATGGATAAATTTAAACAATATGAAGATTTCAGCTGGAGTTATCTCAAGAAAGTTTGAACAGAATCTCTGTAATCTTTGGAGAACAGCATGAAGAAATTCAGTAATCACTAAAAAACCCATAGAATATAAAGGAGTAATTTAGCTTGAGGAGAGGTGGGATGTGGGGGAGTATTGTACTCCAATCTTTTCCCTGCCTGTCTTTTACTCATGCCTTGTGTAAAGCACCCTGAGTATTACTGCCTTATTTTCCTAGCGGTTGTAGATGGGAGCTGAGATAGCTCTTCTCTGCAGCGCAGGGTTGGTAGAGGTACAGAGGTACTCTGGTTGTGGGAACATGGCAATATTTTAAGAAGACAGAGATAGGACTTGTATCAGGTTTTTAAAGTCTGGTGATGATCTATACCCTAACTTTGGAATGCTCAATCAGAGGTAGTTCCTGGTTTTCTAAAATGCTGAGCAGTCACAATCTGAAAATCCAGAGGGCTGATGAGCACAAGGTTCACAGCTAAAAGTCATCATTTGCCTGAAATAGCTTTGCAAGACATGCCCTGAAATGCAGCATCCTCTCTGCATGAGTTAAGTGTTGCTGTTGCATAAGAGCTTTCAATAAGAATCCTTAGGCCAGTAATCTTTCAAGCAGAATGCAAATGCAAAACATTTCCATGGAAATGAACATATGTACTTTTGGATTCCTTCTTTTGGATTCCTTCATTTGCAGTGTGGTTCCCCTATGAGGTATCAAGCTTTGCTTAGCAGTAGCAGGAACATTGAATTGTCTGTCCTTGCAGCTGATCTTTAGATTCAGATGTGATCATATCCCTCTAAATCTGATATGATGGGTTTTGCTGATGCACAAAATGTGTTGCACAATTCATTCAGTTGTTTGGGAACAGTTCTCTCCATTAGCTGGCACAAGATCTGATCATCTTGGCTGAAATCTTTTTTATTGAACATAACTTTATGCCACCACGGAAATCTCATAAACGTCCTTTAAAGCTTTAAGAGTCACATTTTCTTTTGCTCCCTTCAGAACAGCTAGTCATGTGCATTTATCTTGTAGTAGTCTTTGATTTTTTGCTTTTGGGTTTTATTTGACACTTTGAAAGATTAGGATCATATTCTGCTTGCTAATAAAGTGATTGGGTGAAGTTGCATTTATTATTTCAATTTAAAGGCTTGTTCCCAGCTTGTTCAGTAAGATGGACTCAAAACACAATTTTTTTTCTTGGCCAGATAATGCATGATGATCTGTATTTTCAGGAGAGTGTTCATGGATTTTTTAAATTTTGTGTGAGAAAACTGACAGATTTAGTATATCAGTGATATGTTTACATGTACTTCATCTGTTCGTATTTCTCCTTTTAAAGGGGGCACTGCTGTTTCCCTGCCTTACTCATATTTTCTAAGTTATGGAAGCAGAAATTTACTCTTGCTTTTCAAGAACCGTTTCCTAGCTTAATGGAAAAAGAAAACTCCCAATTGCATCCAGCTGGGGAGAAAAGCCCGCGGACAGGGCATAACTTCAGCTGTATTTCTATTGGTAAAGTACAAATAGTTTTTCTTGGGTGTCTTAAGCCATTTCATATCAGAGAGTTACATTTTATAACTCCCCAACCAAGACCATTAATTCCCTTCATACATTTTTAGGGAAAACTGAAATCCTGAAGTAGCCTATGGCTTTTGCTGTCAGCCAAGTAGTGACACTGGCACAGTGCTCCTGTCCTTGGGGACTCAATTGAAAAGATTTGGGCCAAAAAAAAGAGTATATTAGGAAAAAGTAATCCCATTCTCTCTTGTTTCAGAGTACGGTGACCACTGCATTAAACATTGTAGAATACTTTTTTCCTGCAAATAAGATGCTTTCTCCAGCCCTGGATATATTTAAGGCAGTTAGCATCAAATACTTTCTCGATCATGCAAGAAACCACGTCAGAAAGAAATTAATGTTTCCATCATCAGATGTTGATCTGCTTACAGTTGACGGAAGTTTTTCTTTTCTTCCCCTAAAAGCAGTCATGTAAGTTATTTCCCTTTAGTATCTTGAAAATGTATGCTTGTTTCCCGTTCTTTTCTCAGAAGCTACAACCTTGGAAGAGCTTAGGTCTGCAGAATTAATGCTACATGCAGAGAGACAAAATGCTGAGGTAATTAGCTGGTCCCTTCAAAGCTCCTGGTAGAAAAAACAGGTTTGTGGCAAAGCAGCAGACCTTAACTCCCTAGAATTGTTGGTTATCTTGGCAAACCACTGCTCTTATGTTCTCTTCATACGAACCTCTACATCCTTCCCTGGACCTGAGAGCCTAACAAAGCAGGACCATGAGGTAAAGGACACATTCAGGGCCATTTTATTCCATATTGCCTCCCTTTCTTGATGTAATTTAACTAAAGGTAACAAAAAGGACTTCTAAAGACTCAGGACTCTGCTATATCCAACCTCCATACTAATTCCATGCCAAAAAAAAAGAATACTGGACATAAGTTTAGTGAGGAGAGAAGTCTCTCTGGCTCCTGCAGAAATCTGGTTGGTTACTTTCTTCCTCAGCATCTAGACAAAGAGAGCAAGCAGATAAGTAGCTATTTGTATAGCTGGAAGCGGTATTTTCCAGAGGCAGGCACTTTTTTAGCATTGCAATTCCAGATAGACTGGCATCACTTGGGAGATGTTGGCAGTGCTAAGGGAGCAGATGGGATGTGAGCGTGGTGGGAAGACAAGGCGGGATAAAGGAAAAAAGAGATGGGCTAACCAAAAGTTGTCGGGAATTTTATTCAGAGAATGGAAAAGGAGAGAACCTGGCCTGGGATTAGCAACAACAAACTATAAATCCTTGAAGATGATAGGTCTACCTAGAAGGGTCACAAGCAATCAAAGCTTAAGAAAGAAAAGTTTAAAACATGGAAAATAACTAAATTAAATAGAGATTAGTCTCCTGATAGCCCTAATGCCCATTGTATTTCTTCAGCAGCAAGCAAAAGTGACTTGGAAAGGGTAGTTTTTATTTAAAGGCTTTGAGCAGATTAAAAAATAATTCTATCTAGAGTAGAGAAAATACAGTTTGCGTCTGAAAAACTTCTTCCTTCTCTTGAAGAAATCAAAGTCCCCAAACTGAATGTCCCAAATAAGAGGCCCAAGAGACTGAAGAATAATTTGAATTTTGAAAGATGCCCTGTCTCACATTTAGTGCTCAGAGAGGCTCAGTCTCTCTAAAGTGCATTTCCAAAGTAGAAATTATTTTGTAGAGGGGGTAATATTAAAGTAATTACTAGATTATGATAATCAGCACCCTATGCAAAGATTATTTCTGCAGTAGGAAATAGAATTTTAATATTGTAGAATGGGTTGGATTTAGACAACTGTAGATTAAAATAAGGCTCAGCTTAATATTTAAATTTTGGAGAAATTGATCGTGGAACATGATAATTTCACTGTCACTTAAGCCATCTGATTAAGTCAGAAGCCATGTTTGAAGCAGAAATAGCTAAGGAGGATCATCTGGTCAGAAAGATTCCCAAAAAATCATAAAGGCAAGGAATATTTTTCCTGCATATTGGACAATTTTTAGAGACTCTTAGAGGCCTCATTTTACTCTACACAAAATAGGCAGAGAGTGAAAATAACTTCCCTAGATTCATACCAGACACACTGTAGTGGAGTGGGACTTCAGCTGTGGGGCCAGTTTGTACAAAACTGTGGCACCCCTAAGAGTTAAGTTATGCCACTGCAAAGCATGGGGTCTCGATTTTATTTAAATTTTTTTGCTATATATCTGTATACAGATCACTGTAACTGCTGATGAGCTTAATACTTGTGTGTACCACCTCTAATAGGTTCCAAAGAACTGGTATGTGGTAAAAAGTAATAATGACGCCCACCTGGTATGTTGATGTTTTGTTAGTTTAAATTTTCATTCTGGGAAAATATACTTTGCTTTTGCAAAATGTTTTAGTGTGGTACAGTGAAAATTAAAGCCATCTATAAAAGACATGGATATATCACTTCTATTTAATTGCATACAAATAGACGCAAGTACTTTCTTTGTTCTGCTCCATACATATCGGGTTATACAAAATGAAACTAAATGAGCTATAGTGGAAAATTAATTAAAAAACCCAAACAAACAAACAAACCCACCTTGTTTTAACAAGTGGTGGGAAAATAGGATTGATTTGAGGATGATTAAAAAAAGGCCACCAATATATATTTTCCTAGTGAAAATATGAATTCATATTATTTTATGAATAATATATGGAAGAGGATTATAATTAATGAAAGGATGAGCCAAGAAATAACTGGGTTTATGTTGCCAGTGGGAAATATCAGGCAGAGTATAAAAGCATTGCTGTATATAGGCTGGATTTCTTCCTACTCCTCCAGATATTGTTGTACACTTTGAAAAAAGATGCTGCTTACAGGAAGGAAATCTTAAAATCTAGAAAAAACAGAACAAAACACTAAGAGTTTTTATCATTTTGCAAAGTGTCCCTTCTAAGGGCTGTTTCCCAAGTGTGCTACCACAGTTGTGAGCAGAGGTACTCTTGACTGAGTGTAAGAGGAGAAACCAGACCTTAAATATCCATTTCTAAGACTGAGCCACCTCAGAGGCACTGGCTCATAGTGTAAACTAACTGTCCCTTCAGGAAGATTTAACAGAAAAAGTTTAATCCAGTGTGTTTTACCTTGCAGTGAAGGACAGCTGGAGAGAGGTGAAGGGGGAAGAAGAGGGTTCAGTACCTCTGTATTAATTCCTCTGTCACGCACTAAGAGACAAGAGTGGCACTGCAGGTATGCCCAGTGGGAGGGCTACAGTCACCTTATGGTGAAGTCTCATGGTCACTCTGGGTCCTTTGCACTGCAGAGGACACAGTACAGATTTCCTCCTGCCTCCTTGTCCTCACTTTCCTTCTAAGCATTTGCACAAGCATGCCATAAGCAGGATTAAGGAACTGATTTGGTTTGAAACCAACGGTCCCCTTTATTTTCATTTGTTCTGGGATAGTTTAGGTGAGATAAAGCCATGGATCTGATTCATTATTCTTTTGTGTGATGGCCAGTACCAGCACAAGGAGAAACTGAGGTGAACACCTCTGGGTAGCACTAATTACCGAGTAGGATTTTTCTTCTTCCTAGTCTATGTGCCAGGTCAAACTGACTTAATGAAACACTGAAATTGTGCCCTTTGTTTCTCAATCGCCTGATAAACCTGTGCCTCAGCCAAGCCTGCACTCAGTATTAACCATTCAGCTGCTAGAAGGCCACTTTGTAAGCCACTAATGAATTTGTCAAGTTCAAATCCAAAGCCATGTCCTTTGTTCTGCCAGGTTTGACACAGAGACTTTCATTCTTCATCTCCAGTTGTGACACTGAGGCGAGATCAGACTGACTACGTCAGAAGGAAGACAGAACATTGTTACTTAGAGCTCATTTATACAATTTATTTCAGTATCATGAGATCTGACATGCTGTAGAAGAAATCTGGTAAGCATGTATTTGCATTTAGAAAGAAAGGAAAAAGGAAACAAATTGAGGAAAGCTGAAATGCCAGCCCAAGGACTGTGATTACACAGTAGTCATCACTTTAAAAGTTGGCACTAGTCAGCTGGTATTGCAAAGTCACCTCAGGTAATTCCCATGCCAAGCATATGGGAGAAAGATTGGTTCTTCAGTCCTGGAAGAGGTGCTGATGCTGAGACTGTAAAGTCAAGGCACTGCACTGTTTGCCAATGTATGCGGTTATATTGCAGTATTCTTTTTTGTTCTTTTTGTTTTAAGTTGGCTAAAGACACTACAGGGACTCTCAGGAAGGTTGTAAACAAATTACGCCATCATAATGCGAGTGTCTGATTAAAAATTAAGATGCTGCCCTCAATTATTGTGAAAACCCATCCGAGGCCTTTGAGGCTGTGGCCTCCACTGGTGAATCACTGCTGAGGATTGCCCTGGGTTACAGTGCTTGCTCTGTCTAGTCCCAGCTGCTGGAGAACATCCTTCCATCATCAATTCCAAGCTGCAGCATGCAGCAAGCATCTTTGGACAACATTGTCTCTTCCCCAAACCCTTGCAGTACCTCTGTGAAGTTACTCTTATGCCAGTCCCTGAGCCAGCCACCGGAGACACCTGTTTGCATGCATGCATGTGTGTGTCTTCCTGTGGGTGAGGCAGCTGCAGCTCGGGGGGTGGGGTTACTGGGTAGACTGGGTAAGGCCAGTTACTGGGGAATCCGGACTGTGCATGTATATATCTCTATATGTATGTATATTTTCCCACAACAGGCTTTCATCGTGGTCAGCCAAAGAGGTAAAGAGGATGAGTCTGTTGCTGCCATTGGAATTTTGCATGAGTGCTGCATTTCTTGCATTGATCTGTGCATCTGTTCAAGCATTTTTGCATATATGCATGCACATATATATACACTAGTTTCTGTGGGTGAGGTTGGGAATACGTGCTCAACCTCGATACTGGCTGCACCCAAGAACATGAAGCTGTGGTAGCAATACCAGCTTGGGCTTCTAGATTTGTCAACACTTAAAAGACAGACTTACACAAAAGAGAAAAAAAGGATGTTTTAGCCTGGTGGAGCTGTCTTCTCACATAATGCTGTGCTTACGATTTTTTTTCTCAGAGCATATATTCCCATGTAGATGAATTATATGCCTCTGAAATATGAATATTCATTTTCAGGAAAGGTCTAGCCTACTTTATTGTTTCCCTTTACTTCATCTTCTAAACCAAAATTGGGTATTTTTTTGTGGACTAGAGTGGAATAGACCACCTGAAACACAAAGGGGCAACACTCAGATGACAAAAAGTCCCTTCCTTATTCAGCAAGATTGATATTGGCTCCAGGCTGTCTACTAAAGTACCATTCTCTGAGTGAGGTATAATAACATACACTATGCTGACACCTTCCCATCCACTACAAAGTACCACCAGAGCCGGGGAGCCATGTGACACCTTGGCACCTCTCTGCTTCATGGATCTCACTACAGGCATTCTATCTCCTTTGTTCTCACTGCAAAAACCCAATGTTTGGAAAGTGTCAGATAAAGGAAACAAGAGGGAGGGAGTTGACAAGGGTGTAGTCCCACACACCCAATCCCATATAAAAGAAAATCAATACCGCTTTTCTTACGTCCCACTTTCTTGAAAACCTCAAGGTTACTGCAGCTGCTGCATTCATAGAGTCATAGAATAGCCTGAGTTGGAAGGGACCCACAAGGAATACTGAGTCCAGCTCCTGGCCCTGCACAGGATCCCCAAGAGTCACACCATGTGCCTGAGAGTGTTGTTCAAATGTTTCTTGAACTCTGTCAGGCCTGGTGCTGTGACCACTTCTCTGGGGAGCCTGTTCCAGTGCCCAACCACACTCTGGGTGAAGAACCTTTCCCTAAACTAAGGAACTGTTTTCTGAGCTTCTCCTTTTTGAACGTAGACCTCCCCTGACACAGTCCCATGCCATTTATGAGATATTTTTTAAATATTCCCTCTACCAATGTCATTTAGAACTTTTTTCCTTTATCTATAAAACACCCTCAACTCATCTGTAGGACTAAGGGAAGAGAAAGATCTTCAGACTTTCCATCTGAAACTTTTCCTCTTTATCTCAAACAACTTGAGCATCCACAGCTATTTGGAGAAGATGCAGCTGGATCTCTCATTGCTGCTTTACATGCTCATTTGGCTGCAGAGGACTATATAGCTTCCCCTAATTGCTCCAATAATCAAGTAGTCCTCCAAGTGTTTCTCTCCTAGAATTAAAAAAGTCATCAGCTCCTCAAGCCTCTCTTGTGAAAAGAAGCTTCTCAAGAACCAGAGTCCTGCAGAGAATTCAGATACAATGATCCTGAGCAGAGATCACTGCTGGTGGTGTAGGACCAAATGTGTTTCCTCTCTCAGAGAGAGTTGCTGAAGTCCTGCAGTTCTATTCCCCTTTTGCTATCACAATTTCCTTTGGTTACATTGCAAACTGCTTAACCCTTCCTAGGAAAGTCATGTAGCTACCTGGGGCTTCAAGTCCATTGCATATAAGTCTGGACTCTCCTGCCGCAAAGCTTAACAAGTTGGGTAGTCCTGTAACCTACCTTCCCAGTAAAGAAACCTTACTGAAATGTTACTGGCTTTTGCCTTCTCAGAAAACTGGGTAGGATGAAACAAGAAGTGCTGAGCCCAGCCTTGGTCAGTTGCTGTTATATTGCCATGTAAAGCGTTTTATTTCTACTAAAGAGGAAGATAATCAATAAGCTAAGCTTGACACTAAAGGCAAGAGCTGAGTGTTGGAAAAAATGTGTAGGAATCTGTGCAGAGGAATGTCCATATTCTCTAGCGCAGGACTAGGTAGGGTCTTAGCCTAACCCAGTTATTGGCAGAATAATCTGATTCCTGTGGGAGCTTATTCCATACCTCTGCTGGAAAGAAATTAGTTTAAATGAGGATTAGCTGTGCTGAGATTCTGTCAGATATCTGATCTAAACTCTGTTGCTTTTCTTAGTCAAGTCAACCTCTGTTTAACACCAGTGAAAGTTGTAAATTACTTTTCTGAGGTACGGGAGAGAAGTTCTTGTTCCTTAAATAGCTGTCGTCACATGTGTGGTTTCACCCCTTGCTGTCAAACCAGAGCAATGTTTGGCTGGAAATATTTGTTTTCTATTCAGATTTAGGTCTCCAATACTGTTCAACACTGCAAACCCCAAGCCAAAGATGAGATATAATGGAGTGTCCTGTGTGCTTTGTAAATAAGGAAATACAAATGCAACCATGTGCTGCATTGAAAACACAAGTTAGCATTTGAAGGAATGTCTATCCTGTGTTGAATTTCTCAGATTCATTTTTGCCATGGTTTGTCGCTAACACAAAAACATCACTTGAAGTCGGAGGTAGTAAAAATGCCAGCTGCTCCAAAGTTTAATAACTACTTTCCCCTGAAGAGAAAGATAGCAAGCAGATTAAAATGGATTGCTGTGGAGGTAGCTGGACTGACACTATGGAACCCACTTTTGTGCTCTGCAATTCAGTTCTTTTGAGACTTAAAGATTGTCATTATTGAGGTTCACAAGGGCATATAATACATAAATCACATCTATGGGAGTGAAGTGATAATTTCTTTTGATGAATAGGAGGTAGTTATTGGTGGGTGAGAAAAGTACCATGATGTTTTGTGATTTTTTACAATTTGAACAATTACATCAGCTGTTATTGCAGAAGTGCTGCAGGAAGGAAATGCTAGCTGTCTGCATCAGAGCTCATTTTGATTGCTGTGCCGCAGGGAGCTTCCTCCTCCTCCAGCATTAAGAGAATAGGTGAAGACTAACCATGCAGCTCTTGTAAAGTTTCAAGGCAGTGTAACCTTTCCTTTTAAAAACCGCTAATTGTTTGCAAAATATGTGGTGTACGAAGCGATCCATTCAGTAACTGAGTTGGCTGAACTAAAATCTTGCAGTAAGACTGATATGAAACCTGCACTTTAAATGGGCCTATTTGAATTGAACCTGCTATATAATTGACTTTTATGAACAGAATGCACCATTACAAACATCGAGCCTGAATGATGACATGGCAGATGAGATTGCCAACTGCTGTATTTCACATACGATCCTGAAGACATCTGTTTAACCTTTCTCTGGTCATTCCCCTAAAGCAAGGTGGAGCAGCAACACTATGGGTTATGCATATCCTTAATCAATGAAAAGAGTATTTATCTCCAGAGCCTGATCCTTTTCCCTATTTCTCTTTGCCTCTGCCTCTGTATGGTCTATCTGTGGATATCCAGAGGACTTATTTAAGGTTATTTTAAATGCAGGTGCACTCTCAAGTGTGCTGTGTAGACTCCGTCCTCCTCTGTCCACTGGAGGAGGGATGCTCTAAACCTGTACTCCTTCACTTTTGCCTCTAGCCATGGTACGTGTTAGGCAATAGGTGATGTGACCCTCCAAGGCTGTTCCTGCATCCCTTTGGGTGCTTTGCAATTGCAACTCCCAAGGCTTACTGAAGTAAATGTTAGAGCCCAGCTCAGTATCTTGGTGTATGATTTGCCTTTCAGCCCTAGACACAGCGATATCAAAGCAGAGATACTGGGGAGCTGTTTCTCAGCAACACCCCATCCTTCCCACTTACACTCTGCTTTCCATGGATATATTTATGCGGTATTTCGCAGTAGATGTGAACTCACTCTGCCCACATACTGAGCCCACTTTGAGTGAGTCAGCTCCATCAAACAAGCTGAGTAGCTCTGGTTAACATGCTACAAAGCCTGAGAGGTTAGGAGGGAAAGGTTAGCAGCTCTGTTTGGTGCCAAGAGAGGGCTTGTGGTAACAGAGGGAGCATGTGTTCTCCTGCACATTTGTAGACATCCCCAAGGGAAATTAAAAATGTAAGACTTTCTTTTCTAAAAACTTCCATGCTTGAGCTTCCCCCCACCTTCTCTACTTACCTGCTCTATTTCTCATACTTGTTGTAGGAGTTTGTGTGTGCCAATAAAGCTTGTGACCAAAGCCATTCCTGGCCCACCCTCATCTGAAACACTCTGCTGGAGAGCAGTTTTTTTCCGCTGAAGTCCCTTGTGATAGAACAGAGATGCTTTCTGTGAGCAGGAGCTGCTGTAAAAAGGTGATTTTATTAAGCATCTGGGAAGAGTGAGAGCTGGGCTACCTTGCTGCTGGTGGGATGTAGCTGTGCATGCTGATCAGAGCTCTCTTCCCAGGGTATTGCTAATGGCAACCTCTTGACCCACCTTTGTCTAACACATTTCAAGTGGC
Source organism: Eulacestoma nigropectus (assembly GCA_013397775.1). Lineage (NCBI taxonomy): Eukaryota > Metazoa > Chordata > Aves > Passeriformes > Eulacestoma > Eulacestoma nigropectus. Next base: position 2,884,205 of record VZTE01005755.1, read on the forward strand.
TCCAAACCGTAGCTCATTCAGCTCCAGAAGAATACGACTTCTAGGCCGTGTCATAAATTTTTTGCAAACATAACCTCAAAAAGCAATAACAGCCTTGCTGTGCCCATACCAAGGAATAAAATTAATCATACACTTTGTGTTTGTAATGTGATTTTTCCATTTTAAGGCTGCTTTATTTTTATCTGATATATCATTGTTTTACAATTTCCAGATCAGCTGCACCTCAGTCAAATATTTTGGTGTCTCTAAGTTTTTATACCAAAGGGAGAAAATAATTCTTTGGCTTCATGCTTTATCTGCGTTGTCTCCCACTGGAGACAGTTCAGGGTAAAGAATCAATCTTATTTCATGTATTAAACAAGTCTGGAAACATAGCGTTATCTTACAAGAATTTCTGATGATTCTTTTTGAATGTCTTTTCTCCAAATGTTCCAAATCCTTGAAGCAAATAGTGTTTAACTTCTAAAATAAGTTCTTGTTTCCTGTCAACATTTCAAAACAAGAGTACAACTTAGTTTTTTCTTGTGCCACTTTTTGGTTTAAAAACCCTGAGATGACATTCAAGAGAAAACGAAAGTGTTCTGTTTCGAAAACAGAGTAAAAATAAGAAGCTTTTATTTTGACATCTCCTGGGAGTGCAAATGAAATTTCCTCTTGTTAAAGCATTTTTCAGCAAAATCACTTTTTTCACTTTTGCCATAGTGCTGACTTTTTTTTTTTAAGTGGAAGAGGGTGCTGGTATATTGAATCCACAGAGACTGAAAGTGTCCATAAAGTTGGCTGAGAGAATGGGGTGTTGCTGATCACAGCAGGGATGTCCAGCTGTGTCCTGTCTTTACCATTTCATGCAACAGTAAATGAAGCAAGTGTCAACTCCTGTTTCTTTGATACCTGAGAGCCACAGTCAGAGGCTAAGGATATTGCAGGTGCTGCACAGACCAGTGCAATGAGATAGTCCCTTAATGATAGAGTTTATAACATGCACACAGGACAGGGCACAACAGAGAGATGCAGACAGATAGGAGGAGGACCAGGCACCCATGCACTGGGACTGCAAGGGTCCACTCACTAAGGAGGAGTAGGGAGAAACTTGTCTGAATGCCAAAAAGGTGTATAATAGATATTGGTATAATGAGCGTTTTGGAGGGGTACATGAGTTCTTTAATAATGAAGAAGAGATGATTTGGCGTTGAGCAGTAAAGGGCCTTCACAATAGAAATCAGCTGATCTGATGGGAAGAGAACATAGAAGCAGTAGAAGGGTATGAACAGAGAAGAACACTTGAAGTTAAGAAGAGCATTGAGTTAATGTGATGATTGTTGCAGCAGCATACTGAGCTGTGCAGTTGTTTATGATAGCTAGGGAAGACAGGTCTTGTAATGATGGCATCACTAGAACTGGCAATCTGGGTCTACCACCAGTCTAATATGCAAATAGTCTAACAAGTACTAGACTTTAGAGAGGCAAGAGATTGATATCCTTCACATCTGTTGTGTGTCTTCAGAAAATTAGTCCTAAATTGCTTGTTCTAAAACCAGGGCCTTTGGAAGTCATCCACATTATTGTAATAAACCCTGCCCACTGCTGCAGAACTTAGGAACGAGATGAGGACTGAGGCCCTATTGCATTAGCTGATGCATGGGTATAAGGTTGTAAGGAGATCTTTAATGACAACTTCTATTCCCTGTTGCTATTTAGCTTTTCTTAAGGAAGTTGTTGGGTTGGGGTGTGGAAATCCAGAAGTATAGAGGTATGAAATAAATGAGAAGAAAGGACAGAAATATTCAAAGGACAGAAGTGCAGGGAGAACAGATGAAGATGCTACATGGCTGTAGAGATGAAAGGTCTAAAATATCCAGCAGAAAAGAAAGAGTTCCTTCTCAGAGCACAGAAAATACCCCAGTAAGCTCAAGTGGGACTGTGGGCTCATGCTTTCATGGCCTATGCAGCTGCTCCTTACAGCTTGAGTGGGTTGACTCCTCCCTTGTTATTCCCTTGTGCTGACTGTAGAGCATATCTGAATAGTAAAGAGAATTGCAATTAAGAGAAATGCTTCAGAGAGCTAAAAAAGCCCTTGTTTTTGCTGAATGTATATTTTGTTGCATCTTTTTTCTTTTTATTTTTTTAAGACATTAAATTAACAATTAATAATTTTCAGGGTGGTCACCTGCTTTTACCAAGCACTGGGATTTGATCCCTACATCTTCTAGCAAGTAAGAAGACAATGAACCTGATTAATCATTGCTATGAAAGCTGTTGCCTGGGTACCTTCATACATCTGCAGTCCTGAGAGGGAATGACGTAAAAAAAGGGAAGTGTTTATAAGCCGATGCTTTTTTTTTTCACCTGAGCAATCTCAACTGCACCTCTGCTTCATCTATCCTTCCCTCCTTTCATGCATCAGGCCTGGGCAGGGAAGGCTGAGGGCCAGCAGACGGAAGGCTGACTGTTGCTCAGTTTAGAAAGCAGCTCCTAACATTTGGCTCACACCTGTCAGCAGACTCCATATACACTTGTTTATCCTCCTCTGTACCATATGTTTCCATGCAAAATCAGTTCCAATGATCTATTGCCTTATTTCTATCACTCCTATTATGGTTGTAACTGAGCATTTCACAGTCGTTAATGCATTTACCCTGACAGCATCTCGGTTGCGTAGGCATCTAATATCACCCACCGTACAGATGGGTTGGCTCAAGCTCAGATCCACAGCTCCTCAAAGGTCTCATTCAAATTGATGGGAAGGAAACACATCTCCAGGGGATGAAAGTTTGGGAGAGCAAGCTGCATGCTGAGTTTCACCCAAGGAATTTGCAGTGGAGTGAGGAAATTCCTCTATGGGATCCTACTTGGATGCTCAGATTGTTGGACCATTCCTGATTTCCTGACACAGAGCTGCTCCCTGCCTTTCCAAACCCAGCAGAACTGTGGTTGCTGTTGTCATCAGAAGATAGAGTGAAAAAGTTAGTTAAAAGTCCATTGGCCCTGTGTAGTGATAGAAGTCAGCTCAGAAGTATTCTGTCCAAATGAGAAAAGCTGATAAGGACAAAAAAATGTGCTTCTGCTGTTCTGGAGACTGTCTCCCACTTCCTCTATTCTTTGTATTCTTGCTTGCCTCTCAGAAAAGAACTTCTTCACAGCCCTTCGGGTTTAAAGTCTATGTAGGAGAGGAGCGGGGTTTTCTAAAATGTACTGTATGTACCTATCAGTCACTTACTCATTAATTATAACTAAAAGTATGATTAATCTGTCACAGATAGGGCTGCTAAGTAACCTGAATCATGCTAATGCATTTTTGTCACCTACACAAAAGGCAGCATTATTCTCAGATTTCACATCTGTGTGTACTAAGGCCCATATCCACAGCAGCTGCAGAGCACTGGTGATGTCTTTCTGCCACAGATGGGATGAGGTTGCATCATGCATATCCGTATTGCCCCCACAGAGCCTGTGCAGTGGTTTATTTCCTCAACACTAGTACAATTTAATGAGGTTATCTTTTACAGATAATTTTGCCTTTTAAAATCAATAACTATAGTTATAAGAATTATTTCCAGGAACTCATAATGACTGTGACTGAAATTCCTCTGTGGGAAGGGTCAGCATGAAGACCAAGGTGTTATTCACATCCTGCAACGAGAAGGAGCTAAGAGGTGCATAGGTCTCCTGGAAGTGTCAGTGTCTAAGGAAAACAATTCTTTTGATATGAAAAACAAATTTTTTTTCTGTGTTCCTTTTCTCTGAATATTCAATTGATCCATTTTTTTAATAGCCTAGATATTGGAAAGTTAATTTTCAGGCACCAACTTGAGATTAGTAATGACACTTGAAACCCCCATACATCCATTCTGTGAAGAAGTCAATGCATGGGTATGCTAAATCACAGCTAAGCTACACAGTGTAACTTTTAAAATGTCCTCAAGAAAAGCTTTTCACATAAAAGAGTTTCAAAACTGACACCTCCAGAAGACTAATTATACCCTACAATGTGAGGAGCAGAAGACAGTTCACCCATTGAAGGAACCTTTTCACCAGTGCCTGGGTGACCTGCTAAAATTTGCCTATTTCTGGATGGATAAAGTATGAGGAATACAATCATTAGGCTCACTAACTATATAGTACATTTATGCTATATATATGTATTTTTATATATATAGAAATAGATTTTATTAAATATAAACTGTATTACTTTTTTCGCTTCTCTTATAATTTAAATATATATGAGGAGAAAAAGCTCAACTTCAATTTTGTCTTTTTACACCTACTAGCTTTTTGGTTAAATGAGATAAAGATTTATATAAGAGTTTTGGTGTGAACTGCCTGAGACTGCAAGATGATGCTTGCAAGCTGTAATCTGCACCCCTCCTGTGCTCCATGCCTCAGTGGCCCAAATGAAGAAACCATTTTGGTCTTCATCTCTATAGGCACTTTGCTGCATGCAGGCAGAATCTCAGTCAGCACGTTTCTAAGCATGCAGATTTATGGATGCTTGTATAGGGAATAGTTTTTTTGTCCTAAGCAATGCAGTAGTCAAGTAACATTCAGTGGAGAAAAAGTAGCAGATGTATAAGAAAATATAAACTGCTCCAGAACAAGTGTTTGTGTGGCTTTTACAGTTCTTTGCTTAGATTTTTTTTTTAATTGCTCTTTAGTCATCAGAGTTTGGTGTCAACAAAGTCCAGAGTAAATTGTTTGTAGCCATTCACATGTACTATAGTGACACAGAAATTAAATCTTGGAATGCTGCCCTTAATGTAGCAATTTCACCAGTTTCTTACAAAACTGTGCTCTCCTACCCTTTCTCATTAATAAACATGATATTCTTCTGTTTGCTCTCCTTTCATTAGGCACATCTGTACTCTTCCCTTTCATCAAGAGACAGTTACAATTTTGTTTGTCACACTTAAATAAGGATTTTTTCTTCTTTATTTATGAATAGCAGGCTTGGATTTTCCTTATGGAATAGAAATTAAAACAGTCCTGACATTTAGAATGTAAAGGAATTGCTCCAATTGATTGTAGTCGTGTTAAAGTGAGTCACTCACTTTTGATCCAAACTTCCTGACATACACATCCATATATATTAATCATTATGACATCATTGAAGAACTATTTTTATGTGTTAAATAAAAGCTGAGTGCATTTGTCAACTCATCAAATTATATTTAGTCCAGTCAACATAGAGATTGGTTGGGAGAGACACGTGCTTTCAAATAACAGGAGAGGTCATTTCTATATATCTGAAAATGTTGTGCATGTAAAGACATGCAACATATTTGCACTCTTTGGAAAAACTCAAGTGAAAAGCCCACTGTAAAAAAAACCCCACAAAATGAATTAGTTTTACTAAAGAAAATTAAACTTACCTGTCAACAAACGCGTGGTGTAGTACAAAGATAGGATCATTTGCAGAGCCTTGTACTTGGGACATGGAGCCATTCATGTAGATGTGAAGTGCATTATGCAAACCACTTTGCGATGGGTTTGATATCGCAGTCTGTGGATCAGCAAAGCCTGTAGACTCAAGACAAAATCATACGCTGATATGACAATGTGTATAATTCTTTTTCCAGTAACAGTGAAGATCAAAGTACTTACTTTCCCTTCATTTACATTCAGCTTTTTAGACAAGAGCTTAGGAAAACTTGTAAAGCAGTGCTAATATATTTCAAAGGCATAGCAAAAATGAAATTAGAATAAGCCAAATGAAAACTCCTGCCATGTAGCTAATGCAGCGTGTCAGAAAATGTACTGCTTAATTGCTTTATATTTTTAAATTTCTTTGTCCATTTTGTCTGGCTGGTTAAACGCAACATAATGCCTGGAGACATTTATGTGTGAACATTTATTTATGTTAAGAAAACTAATTAACTTTATTTTCGTTTTTAATCTCTAAACTTACAGGTTCCTAAGATAAAACTGGCTATTTTATCTCATCATATACGCAGTCATTTATTAATGTTTTTTCTCTATAGAACACATTGTTTTGTTGATAGAAACAAATACAATAAAAGCTATAATCTCTACAGAAGGATTTGGTGAGTAATCAATGATCTTTTACAGTCAGACTTGCAGGATGGAAATCTGTGGACTGCTGTTATTTTGGAGGACACTTAAAAGATGGGTTTTAGGAAGAGCTTACACAGACCAGCTCCCAAACAGGAAACACTGGAAGATGAGTTTCTGCACTCGTTTTTATCTTGGTAGACTGTTTATACTTAACTCTGATGTTATAGCCCTACTCAGCATCCCGTCAGCCCTTCTTGTAAGGACTCCTAGTAAAAGCCAACTCAACCATCTGAGCCTTCTCTGGGATTTTCCCAGAGAATAGAAGGAGAAACCTGTATTGTCCTCCCAGTCTATTTCTGAACCTGTTGCTAGTTCTGATATTTAACCCATGCCACAAAACCTCTCTCTTCTATCTCTTTTATTTGGTTCCTGAAGATGTCCTCTCACAATTTATGTAAGCTGTAGGATGAGGAAGCATAGTGGAGGCACATTGAAACATCTTCACAATTTAGTTATCAAATAAAAAGGGCTGTGAACGATATGGTCATCGGGTTGATCCTCAGTGTTTTCCCAACATTATTGCAGTTTATCAGATCTGCAAGGTGGGGAAAATAAAGATGTTAGCTTTTATCTATGGGAAATTCCTAAAGGACTTTGAACACTGGCTTTATTTACTTATTTGGACCAAGAACTAGCATTTGAATGAGAATCAGTATTATACTTTTGAAGTGAATCTCCCAATAGTCCTTCTATTTGAATCTGTGACTCACACCACAGGGCCATTTTTGACTTTACAAGCTGGATTCCTTTTGTAGAAAATCTAAATGTGCCAACTATCAGTGGGTGTTCAGTTCAGGGGACTGAACTACAGACAATATGAAAAAAAACCTTCCCTGTCAAAACTCTAATGTGTAACATGGAATTCAGGTCCACAGTACCAGCTCTTTTGCTCTGGATTTGCTCCTCTCTGAGTCACACATGAGTAAGGTCATCCTCTGAACTTGGAAACCTGAGTTTTAGACCCAACAGGGACTCTGATCTGTGTGAAATGATTGTATTGCTTTGCCAAATTCCTTCATTGGGCTTTGTCTTGTCAGTCAACCTCTTTAAACAAAGGGAGAACATCTGGCATAAACCCACTGGTATTTATAAAAATAATTGAATCATAACCGTAACACCTAGAAACCAAAATACCATAATAACCATCCATCTTTCTGAGTCTGATAGTGTGACAAAGCTTTTGAGAAATTCAGGGGAAGTCAGAATTGAAAACATAATTAGAACATTTGGAGAAAATAGAGTTGACTTACAATGAAAATTGTAAGTCTTTAAGGTAAAGTAAGTCTGGATTTAGAAAACAAAGAGGAACACGTTAACACCTGCAGATTTTAAGTACATCAGATGTAGACCAGGATTCTGGAAGAGTCTGCTTGGTGATATAAACAGCAAAGGACAAAAGTTCTCAAAGGGAAAATCAGGCCCACAGAAATCTGCATGATGGTGAACGCTATATTTCCTAGCTATCAAATCGGGGGGAAAAGCAGAGTAAAATATTACTTATGAAGAATGATGTACATTGACAGTCTGTCCAGAACTCATATGAAGCAATGGCAACAATTTTGGCTTTCTTCCTTGTGGCCACAGCACATGATTATTGGGATCAGTCAATTTAGCAATACTAGGACATTTCTGTGAACATTAACTGGATATCACATATCTGTGTATCAATCTGAAGCAATTCTTCCATTTATATTCCACTACATTGTAAGTAGTTTCAAGGGAAGATAAACTTCTTGCAGGGTATGGGTAGACAGCTAGATTTTTGATACCAGACTTCAGATGCTTCTTATATTTCTTAATGCATTGCAAACAGTTCAACTAATCATTCATAAAAATACACAGAATACTCATTTTGGCTCTGGACAGCTTTTCATGGAACATCTGCACATGAGCAATTTATCTTAATCATCAAAATCTCTGTACTGGAACAGCTTTAGCAACCCCACCCTCTGGCTCCAGATAATTGGAGTGCATCCAGTCAATGTCAAAGGTGATATCATGTTTAATGCTGCATGTGAGAAGTTCTAATATTTGATCTCTTGTTATGAAAACTCCATATAAATTTTTAAGTTAGCAGGAATAAAGCCGCGACGTGATGTCATTGTATCTTATTAGCTTGGGTCTTATTCTTTTCTCTGAGACTTTTTAAAAGACTTCAGTACCATCAGCTATGCAGGATGACACACTAGAGTGGAGTCGCCCAAAAAGCGTACGTGAAAACTTCACAGTTTTTTCAGAGTACAGGAAACTTTGTTGAGGTAGCTAACAGTAAAATCACCTCTAAAGCAGATGTGAGATTAAAGACACAAGCAGTGAGCTGAAATAAGAGTTCCCTGTCTCTATATAGGGGAACTCTTCTTCCTCCAGCTGCCTTGCCCCATGCTGTGCCTTCCTCTCCTCTGCACTAACGTTACCTCATCAGTCCTTATGTGAACTGATTTCACTCGCTATTCTGGCAGTAAACTACCCTGGAGTGTGAGATGTCAGGTTTTTTTCTTTTTTTCCAGGCCACTAAAGTGCAGAATCTCATGTAAGGACGTGATGAGAACAAGTGACGGTAACAAAAAAGGAGGGCGAGCGACTGATGAATTGGATGGAGGAGACTGCAGTGAGCTGTTAAATCATCTTGGCCAGTATAGGAAGCTGTGACATTCAGACATTCTTATAAACCCTTGGTTGACTATGGTGCATCAGAAATAGCTATCAGGACATACATCACTGAAGTGAAGTTTCTACAGCAATTTCAGTAAGAGAAAATTCACAGTTTCAGGGCTTCATAAACCTCGTTCTGCTCCTGCTCATAACACTGTTAATCAGCAACACTGATTCAGTGGATTTGAAATAGCTTTACTGGACCAGGCTGAATTAAATCAGCTGGGAATTTAGACCAAAGTTTATTATAATAGAAACTAATGATGCCACTCAAAATTAAGGCTGCCTGACAGTTTTTAGTACGGCATATAGGCGGTTCTCATTGAACATGCAATTAGGTCAGGTGTATGTCTTTTAATAGACTACTTAATTATATTAACTGTGGATTTTTTAATCTACTAACAGACACTATAGAAGTCCATGCATGATCAGTCAAGTGCAGAGCTTCATGTATCGAAAGCAGGTTGTGTCAGTTGCTCATTTGCCACTGACTGAAGTGCTGTAACTACACTTAGCAGCAGGTATGCAGAGCTCGGAGAGCATTAACACTGTGAAGTGCTACAGAAATGGAGGATCCATTCCAACAATCCTATCTCCTTTGATTATCTTGGGGAACTGCTTAGCATCCCTGGCATCCCTAACATCATTTAGATATCCATAACAGTTTTGCAAGTGGTTTTCTGAACCACAAAATGGTATTTCTTACAAAGTAAATTTTACTTTTGTGTGACTTTCTAGGCCAGTGGTAAGGACAGCTGGTACTTTAAAGGTCAGGTTCTGCTTTGTATGTTGCATGTTGAGGGAACTGAGTGCACCCTCAGTCAATTTGCAAAAAACACTAGGCTGGATGGTTGATCTGATGCAGGGCAGGAATCACAGAATCAATTAGGTTGGAAAAGACCTTTGAGATCATCCAGTCCGACCTATGTCCAAACATCCTATGACAACTAGACCATGGCACAAAGTGCCATGTCCAGTCTTTCCTTAAACACTTTCAGGGATTGTGACTCCAGCACCTCCCTGGGCAGCCCATTCCAATGTCAAATCACCCTTTCTGTGAAGAAATTCCTCCTAATATCCAACCTAAACATTTCCTGGCACAGCTTGGAGCTATGTCCTCTCATCCTGCTGCTAGTTGCTGGGGAGAAGAGACCAACCCCGCCTGGCTACAACCTCCTTTCAGATGGTAACAAGTTCCCCCATGAGCCTCCTTTTCCTTAGGCTAAACAACCCCAGCTCCCTCAGCTACTCCTCATAAGACTTGTGCTCCAGACCCTTCACTATCTCTGTTGCCCTTCTCCGGACTGGAAGAAGGCTCTGCAGAGAGATTTGGACAGGCCGGATTAAAGGGCTGAGGAAAATTGTATGAGGTTCAACCAGGTGAAGTGGTGGTTCACAACATGAGTGCTACAGGTGTGGGGAAGAGTGGCTGGAAAGTTGCCCAATGGAAAAACATCCTTGCTCGACAGCAGCTGAACATGAGCCAGAGGGTGCCCAGGTGGCCAAGAAGGCCAATAGCACCTGGCCTGTACCAGCAATGGTGTGGCCAGCAGGGCCAGGGCAGTGATTGTCCCCCTGTACTCAGCACTGGGGAGGCCACACCTCAAATCCTGTGTTCAGTTCTGGGACCCTCTCTGCAAGAAAGACACTGAGGGGTTGGAGCGTGTCCACAGAAGGGCAAAGGAGCTGGGGAAGGGTCTGGAGCACAAGTCTCATGAGGAGTGGGTAAGAGAGCTGGAGTTATTTAATCTGGAGAAAGGGAGTCTTAGAGAGGGACCTTCTCACTCTACAACTGCCTGAAATGAGGCTGCAGCAAGATGGGGGTCAGTCTCTTCCCACAGGCAACAAGCAACAGAAGAGGAAATTACCTCAAGTTGTCACAGGGGAAGTTTAGAGGAGATTTTAGGAAAAATTTATTCGAGAAAATGGTGGTTGGGCATTGGAACGAGCACTCCAGGTAAGTGGTAGAGACACTATCCCTGAAAGTGTTTAGAAAGCATGTGGATATGGCACCTGGAAATATGGTTTAATAGTGAAAATGGCAGGTTAATATTTGGACTTGGAGATCTTAGAGGTCTTTTCCAATCTTAATGATTCTATGGTTTAGTGATGGACATGACAATGTTGGGTTTATGGTGGCATTCAATGATCTTAAAGGTCTTTTCCAGTCTCAATGATTCTATGATTCTCTATCTGAGCCAAACTTAGTCCCATTCTCCCGGGGTATGATTTTTTTCTTTAATAAAGTTTTCACATTTTAGAGAACTCCAGGTCAGATAGATGCATCTACTTTAAAACAGGAGGAATATAAGAATTTTAAAGCCAGATTCTTGAAGCTCTTTGAAGTTAGGTATGTTCTTCTAGCTTATATTTGTGGAGTTTTTATGCTATTGGCAAATTCACAAGAAATTTTTCAGGGTTAAATCTTACACTTTCTCAGATAGTGTTATTACTGTAATCTCTCTAGAGTGAGGCAGCTGCAAGATCCATGGAATTTGACTTATGTGACTGGAGTAAATGAAAGTTTGTGATTATCTCATTTAGACCATGTCATCATCTACTTTTTTTTTTTTTAATTTGTCTTGTAGAGTTTCAATGTGATCTGTGCTGAATAGTCTTTCTAGTTCTCTAGAAATGGTTTTTTGCAATTTGACAACATTTTCTCAGTGTGCAGCATAAATTTACCTAGAGGGGGAGGTTCAAGCTGGATGAGGAATGTTGGCTGTAGGCTGAAACTTTTTCAATTAGAAGTTTTCTGTTGGCTAACTTCATTTTTAGAAACCATTTTTTCTAGAGATTTATGGATCTATAATACTGAGAAAAGTTTTCCAGATGAAAATTTCTCATTTCGGAAAAAAAAGGAAAATGTCCTACTGAAATGAAATTACATTTTGAAATGTTTGATGTTTTATTCCATTATTTCATGACAGAATAGCAGTAACAATACATAATTGTGACAGACAATGGAATGCTATGACATGGTTTGGCTTGATACCATTTGTCATGAGTTAATTCATGAATAATGAAAGTGATACAGGGTTTTAGAATTTTTTTATTATTCTGTCACTTTGTGCAAAACTTAAAGGGCCCTGATTTTCATTTGAAATTCCTGTGAATAAACTAATTTCAGCTGTGGAATCTGCTCATAAAGAAAAAGAAAGTCTAAATTTTTCAGCCATCTCTTATTGTTAAGAAGTAGCATTCAAGGTGTTACACACCAAAACTGAACGGAACAAAGAATCCAAACTACTTAATTTGAAGTCAGCAAATCCATTTCTGATCTTTCCTGATGCTTTTAGACTAGGTTGATTTTCTGTGCTCTTCTATCCATGAAGTTTCCAATGAAGTCAGCAGTGCTCCCCAGTTAGGACTATGAATCAACAAATCCTGTTTAAAATAATTGCTTCCAGGGGCAAAGTTTAAACTGCTTTTAACCTGTTGTTTGTCATTCATAGCAGAAGCTTGTCTGTCATAGAGAGGGCAACTCAGGTGCTCGGCCCCTTGGGGGTATTTTATTGAACAATATTGACCTTTGCTGTTTATGGCTGTTGTGACATAAATTCTTCAGCGACATAATTTCTGTCTCTGCAGCAGCACTTTATGTTAGTCAAAGAGGAATTTCAGCCTGCCTTGTTGTCATTTGCTCATAATGATGATGTTATTTGCCCCTTTGAAGGATAAAAGTTTTAGCCTTTGTTCCAGTGCACTGAAGAATGACACAGCACGAAGTTTTGCCCAGAAGGGGATCTTCTATGTGATCACAGGTATTTTCCATTATAGAACTGAAACTGAAGTGTAAATCTCACATTGGTGTAAATCAGGAACTGCTCAATTACAGTTACTGGCTTAGTTCTGATCACCTTTCATAAACCTAGGGTGACTCCAATAAGGTCAATGCATTTACTTTGGATTTCCTTGGGATCTAAAAAGAATTAGAATTTGACCTTAGATGTACTGGCACAAAATTGTGTAAATAAGTAAAGCAGAATAGAGCAATGTTCTGCTTAGAAAAAGAACAAAATGTTGGGAACTACAAAGTGTTAACAGGTTTGTAAGAATGCAGTCAAGAAGAAGTAAGCACAGACACAGTAAAGACAATTTGTCAATTTAAGCTTGGCATTTTTACACAACAAAAAACTAAGCTAGCCATTTTTAAGAAAGGAGTTAATGCAATATAAGGGGTCTTTTTCAGTAAAATTTCTTTAAAAACTTTCCACCATCTTTTTCAACATTAGCCATGAATTCTTAACTTCACATTGCATTTCAGTATCTTGTTAGCTGAAAAAGTTGGTTGGTAGAAATGTTTGTGGTCCTGTGGTGTAAAGTTGTGTTGAAATGATTCTGGTAAAAAAACAAAATAAAAAATTCCCATAGACCATGCTTTTGCTTTTGTTTACAATACCAGTAGCATGAAGGTAGACTCTCAGTAATTCATGACTTGTTTACTTCAATTCCTTTTCCTCTACTCCTTCTACTCCACCCTTTGCATCCATTCACACACTTTATGAAGTAAAATGTAGGCAAACCTCTACTCAGTTATGTCACCTTTTTCTTTCCAATACTTCATGTAGTTTCTGTTTTCAAGGACTGAAAGCACAGTTATGTTCAGAGATGCAGACAGTTATCGTCTGGATTCTTTCTAGTCTGCAAGAGACAAATTCTGAATTTCTGACAATTTCTGACAAAGAAACTGGTCCACTTTTCCCGAGGAAGCTTTATGGCATTCCACCCTGCATTAAGACTAAGACTGAACATATTAAAACTTTTGCTGTCTTAGAATCATAGAATGGTTAAGATTGGAAGGAACCTTAAAGCTCATCTTGTTCCAACCCCCCTGCCATGGGAAAGGATGCCACTCACTAGACCAGGTTGCTCAGGGCCCAAACCAACCTGGTCTTGAACACTTTCAGGGATGGGGCAGCCACAGCTTCTCTAGGCATCCTGTGCCAGTGCCTCACCATCCTCTGAGTAAACAATGTCTTCCTAATAGCTGATCTAAACCTTCACTCTTTCAGTTTAAAACCAGTGCCCCTTGTCCTCTCACCATCTGCCCATAAAAAAAAATCCCTCTCCTTTCTTTTCATAGGCCCCCTTAACACACTTGGGGGCCCCAACGAGATTCCCCCAAAACCTTCTCTTCTGAAGGCTGAACAACCCCAGCTCTCTCAGCCTGTCTTCATAAAAGAGTTGCTTCATCCCTCCGATCATCTTTATGACTCCTTTCTTATCCTCACTCCTACTCTTATCTTGTGTTGTTATGCCCTTATGCAGTTCCTTGCAAACCAAAAGCCCGTGGAGATCAAAAGTAGACCACATTTGATTCAGCTGATATATGATATTGTAGAAATATATTTATTGATAAATGCACAATGTGTTATCCTTGCTTATTAGCAATTTTTCAAGATTCAAAAGAGTTTAGTAGACATATTAAGAATTTCTTTTAGTAAAGAACTTTCGTTTGTTAGCCAATTAGGAAAATTTAAAACAGGTTAAATAGCTATATAATTAAGATAAACATCTAAATTCTATTGGAAATTATACTAAGTGTCATTTTTGAGGGATAACTTAATCCATGTTCCTTAGACTTTGGGAAAAAGTCTGCTGTGGAGTTTACAGTGGAATGATGTAGACATAACGTGCCAACTGGCAGCACCCTCTTTCACCCTTCTTATCCAGCCTGGTCCCTGGAAGACAGTGAATTCCGGGGCCAGCATGTACCCCCCATGGCTACACAGTTACGTATGGTTGTGCACAAGGAGATTATTGGATGTTCTCCTTTTCTGCTGTGCTGTATTTATTTTGCAGTGCCTGGTGCTGACTGTAGCAGGAGACAGTATCTCCTAACAGACGGACTTAGGGTCTGATCTTGTCTATAGTTTCTAGCTTGTTATCAAATGCCTTTAATGTGGTTCTTTCTGTCTGCTGCTATTCCAGGTGAAAGCATAACTTTTTATTTCTTTTTTAGTTATTCTTCATGAAATCAACTCAAACTTCCCAGAGTTTGAAGACTCTAACCCCAGAGAGAATCAATTTACAGATGGAAATGGCATAACAGAATAAAGCATGTTACCTTCCAAAGTGTTTCGGAAACTGTAATTGGCCATTTTATCCATGGGTCCAGATTCATACTGAGTCAGTGAAAGGCAAAATTCAACATCAGCTGAGGATGGGAGCCTTGGGGTCCTTGATTTGTCGTTGTTCCCAGGATTTCGCCTTATAGGCCCCTCGCTTGTGGCACTGCATAAAGCCTGTTGGCTGTTGTACTCTTCAGACCGAGTGCAAATTACCTGTATAAAATGCTTTCTATTAGAGGAGTTGCAATTATAAAAAAAATAAAAAACAAAAGAGATACTTCAAATAATTTTTTTTAAGAGCAAAGAAAATGTACTATGTAATAAGTTTGTTTCAAGATTATATATTTTTTTTTACAATTTATATGTATGAATTTAATGAAAGATGGTTATTTCATTGAAAAAAGCCCCTATAATACAGTGCATGCTCTGAAGTAATAAACTTATCTGTATCTGAAACTACCCATGTGGACTAAGGCATCAAATCTCATTCATGCTCTTGAAAACTCACTGAGGCTAAATTCAGTGTTATCGAGCAATGCAGCAGGACACAGGGTTAAATCTGCTGCTGAAGTTGCTAAAGGGAGGCTTTTTGGCTTCAGCAGGCTACTGAACAAAGCCATAATCACAGATTTTTTTACTCCACACAGCAAGAGTGGCAATTTTTAACTTGAAATATGAAAAAAGTTTTTATGAAAATATCTGTGTGTGCTTTGTCAGATTAAATGGGTACTTACTTTCTCTATGTCTCAATGATGCTACATGTGTGAAATGGGAAAAGTTTCTGCTGTACCTCCTAGAAATGTTGCGGATATGAACATATATGACAAACTGAAATACCACAGTGATGAATATTGGGAAAAGATCTTAAGCAGAGAGATGGATACAGATGTAAAATACTTCCAGAATCCAGCATCATTTATATAAATGTTCTGGGTTCACAAAGTCCAGTTACAGTGGTATAACAAGTCATTATTTGTCAGATGATCTGTAGAAGCTGCCAGTCCAATTTCAGGCTCCTGGAAGAGCAAGGTAGTTCAGTGGTGGGTCTATGATAATGAAACAGAACAACAGTGGCTCAAAATTCCCAGAAGTTGTTTTGTATCCCTAGCAGGTAAGGCTGAGGCTCTGAATCAAACTCACTGTCTATTGTTTTGTTTTCCTCCTGAAAAAAACACCAAAACAAGTAAAACTCCAAACCACCAGAGACCACTTTAAAACACAAGACCCTGCAGTTAGCAAGTTATCAATGTGGTTAATGAGAAATATGTGTGGAGAAGGAGTAGGTCTCATTAGTGGGTGAGACATCATAGGAGAGAAAAACATCTAACACTGAAGCCTCAACTTCTTTTATCCTGAAGGTATATTTCTGTTTCACGGACCGAAACAATGAACAAGAAGGTGAGTGAAAGCAATCATCTCTGCTTTGAATGAGATGGAAGAACATGAGATTCTCTGTTCTCATGAAATGGGTGGGAGATTAATTTCACTTATAGTAGCCAAGTACAAATTGTGAGATGGAAGCAACACTTAAGGATGACCTCTGCAGTCAGGGGAGACAGAGGCATCTCCCTAGTGTGATTCAGCTCTCCCAAACCAGACGTCTGGTAGGTGAGATGTACTTACCTCTAGGGTTGCCTAACTCTCTCCATTGACTAAGTCAATGAAATAAAATGAGGAAAAAAAATCAATGCAGAAACTGTCTCTGGACTGCAGTTAACAAGGGAAGCAAAATTAAGAGTGTTCAACTTAATGCTCTGCTTCTGCGTTAGGATGGGATGAATCACACCTTGGAGGCTCAGATGTGCCTCTGAACTAACTAAAGACAGAGCCAAAGGCAAGTTGATGTGCTGCTGAACTAACTTTTGAACGAGGGGAAGATCGGATGAATCCTTTTGTAAGTGATTTGACGGCAAATTCACAGATAATGTTTGATGAAGCTGGTGATATAACATAGTGTCCTCAAGAATCTGGAGTTCTTAAATGATAAATTTTCTATGAATATGAATATCATGAACAAATTATTCTCATCTTTTTTGGGGGAATATAAGAAAGCTTATCAGAGCATTTTATCCTTAGACGCTGCTCTGTTAGCTGCAATCTGCCCATGTCTGTTAAAACTGCTGAGGTGCCCTTGGAGGCTGTAGATAGTTTTGCAACAGAGATTTGCATGAGCATATTTCCCCCAGAAGCTCACCAAGTGGTTCAGGATTGTACTTCTAAGAGGGACTCAGGTCAGGAATGTGCCTCTAAGGAGTCTCTTCTAAGAATCCCCACCAAGAAAGGAGAGGTAGCGATGGGGAGAGGCCCACAGTTATAGACAAAAACCACAGCTATGGTGCTGTTTGTATGATTGATTTGTATTACTGACAGTCGATTCCCATTCGGAGGAAAATAGATGGATGATTCAGGAGAAGGTCTAATAATGTCTTTGTTTATAAAAATGCACCATTCTGTGTCCCTATAAGTGCATTAGTGATGCAGGCAAATGTGTCTTGGTTGGTGAAGCTCAACCTATTTCTCAGTTGTCAGTTGGCTCAGAAACTACCTACATGTGGACTTTCTATCTCTCTCTCTTATGGGCTTTGTCTAGGTTCATATCTCCTGGGTTCTCCATCCTGCCATCTCCTGTCTTTCATCCTTTTCCCACTGCCCTGGGGATATATCCCTATTGTGTCTTAAAGAGGAATTGCATGCTATGTTCAAGACCCAGTTTTCAGATATTCAGATAGGGGATCTTCAAGCATGAGATCAAATATATTTCTAAACAAAGAAACTTTTCCCCTTTGTTCTGTTTATCCATTTCAGGAGGATTTAGTGTAATTGCTAATGTCATGAGGGTTATAAATTGTTAGAGTAGCAATTTTTTTTTTTCCGTTTATGTTTCGGCATAGCCTTCGTTAACTGTCTGACTAACCAAAATCATCTTAAACAGAAGGCAGATGCCACGAGGCATTTGGTAAATCATGGTCAAGAACTGCCAACATAAGTGCCAGGAATGAAAACGCTTGTCTGTAACCTTTTTCTTTTTTGAACTAAAAATTAAGGCCTGGTCATAAAATTAACCAGGATGCTTTTCCAGAAAGATTTAACTTAGGTGATATTAATTATGCATCTATCCTGAAAATATAATTTGCTGTTTTAACTGTCGTGATATGTAAGTGATAATAGAACATAGATCAGTCAAATGGTTCTTTCTAGATGTAATCTGCATAAAGGATACATAAAATGGGTCATATCATTGCCTTCTTTTCCTTCAGCGAGAATTCTTTTTACTATAAAGACGTTGATTTAAAACATGATTTTTTGTTCCCTTTTAGCACAGTCCTGAGCAAATTTCTCAGTTCACTCTGGACAAATCTTCAAATTCCAGCTGCACCTGCCTGTGTGAATTCCTCAGCTCCAGGGAAGCTGTTAGGAAGATACTCTGAGGAAAAGATTATGTAAGTAGTGAGCAGAGCAAATGCCAGTAGATGGCAGTCCAGAATATGCAGCATCACTTCTGGACCTTGTAGCACCCAGCAAAAAGTTTCCCTCTGTGCACTGCAGCTGAGATCTTGAACACAGCTCTTCGGAGTGTTTCTTAGAAAACAGACTGTAGAGGTTACTGTCTCACACCTTTGGCAAATGGGAAAGCCTTTTGTCTTTTACTTTGCAACTGCTTGCGCAGACCAGCCTCTGTGTCAAAATAAAGGGAACTGCATTACAGAACATTTTAGTGGTGCCCAGTGTTTTGCCTGCTGTCTCTAAAGTCAAAGCTTTGGGGAATTTGGTGACAGATTTCTTGGGGTTACTTTTGCTTATTAGATCTGTGCTCACAAGGGCATTCAACACTGGTAATATATATCTGAACACTTGGGAAAAGAGGATTCTCTGTGGTATTGAAATAGGTGGTCATTTACAAAGTGATCCGATGTTCCTCAGTTTGTTGGGGCAGTAGGGCCACTCAAAGGGCTAATCCACACCTCTGCATTCTTTAGAACTGGTTCCTTGCTCTGCTTCTCTTCTGAGCCCACTGAGCAGGGGTCTGCCCCCCTCCAGAAGCTGTACCAGCATATTTTCGTAGTGTGGTACTGCAGATTATATAGCCTAAAAGAACCACTTCAGACTACAGTCAGAGCAACCCCTTAACTTGCTGATATGTGCCAGCCACAGAGATGTGATGTAGGCATTTCATGGCCTTCCTTGACACCTCCCCTCACCTCAGTTTGTCCTACATGAAGTCTGGACTCCTGAGATGGAGCCTTGGGTCCTGTTATGGAGCCAAAAGAGATTTTGCACTGATTCATTGTCTTTCTCTGTCTTTCTCCACTTATTCTCACACCCTCGCTTGGGAATATCATTAAAGCACAGCTCTCACACTGGGTTTAAAACATTTGGCAACTATAAAGAGTTTTAATTTTTACTCTTTCTTTGGCTGCATTAGGGTCTGGCATAATTTAATCCTAATCAAGTGGCATCCAGATGCCATTTACTCACCAAATTGGGAAAATGCAAGGAAATACCCAGATACAAGGTGTACTTTGGGACCTTGGTTTTGTAGGTGGAACTTCGAAAGGTGCTGTATCTGTAGCAGACCAAAAGGGTTTTAAGAGACTGTGTATATTTAAATCTGCTTCTTCATGTACTGCTGAATATTGGCAGGAATGTAAAAGTTAAATAGGCAGAGGACTGAAAGAAAAGAAGAAAATATGGAATGCAAAGCTTTGAAGAAATTCTAACAAATGTCTTCTAAAAGGTTAAGGTCCTTAATTGTCTTTCTTCCCCTTATGGCACATATATAAACTGGGGGAACTGTGAAACTCAGCTAAAAGGAGATGAGACCAACATGGACTGACAGCATTGAAACAAACCTAGGGCCTTCGAGGCAGTCCAGAGCTTGGGGGGTAACCTACACCCCATTAAGCACCTCAAAATGGTGCTGGGCTGGGGTAGAAAACTCTGTTAACAATTTCTGATGAAGTATTCACTAACGCCTTCTGGTTTCACAGGCTGTGATTCCCTGCTCCCTGGCTGTCTCCAAGCTGTACCGCCACTGCTGCTGTCTCCATGTCTGCCGTGAAATCACTCAGACACCTCTCTCTAGAGAGAGATGGTAGGCTTCTTCTGCTGGTGAATTATTAACAAACCCCAGTTTTTATGAAATTAATCTAGCTTTTGATTTATACACCTTGAAAGGTGTATGTCCTTTATCTTTTATTTTCATGACTCCTGAGCAAGCATGGCTACATGCTAGTGGACAGCCAAGCATCCAGGGACCCAGCTCCACTGTCACCCACACATGACCCCATGGACAGCAAATCACAGGGACATAGAGGCTGAGGATACTCAAGTGGCTGCTTCTGCTGTGCACAGATCCTGATACCCTCCTGCTGTGGTCCTGAGGTGGCATGTGAAGAAGTACCTCTTCCTAACAGGAAATGTTTCAAATTTATAATCCATGTAAGCATATCATTAGAGAACAGATTTCATAGACTCTTTCTTCACATTTGCTTCCTCCATTTGGGCTCTTGCTTTTTAATGTACCAGCCTGTAGCTGGCACCACAACATATTAAGTTGCAATAAAAAATAAAGTCATTGAGTTTCTGAGTTCCTTGGGTGTACACAAGCAGATGGATGTAAGACTTTGTCTGATTTAAGAATAAAGAAGTGCTGGCTTCTAGTGTTTGTATTTTTGAAAATTTCCTGCAGTTTTTAAAAGTAGATGTAGAATAATATTTCAAATTATGCTGTCAGACTATTCAGCTAGCAATATAGCTCCCTGATAAAATGTACTTAGAATTAAATAACTGTGTCTGAATAGCTAAATTCATATTTCATATGAAGTCATGTTTTCAGGTAATGGATCTAAAGTACTGTCATTATTAGTTCAGAAGCATTTTATCCATTTTCTATTTGTGTAACTTGTTTCTCTCTTGTAGTAGGTTTGCTTTTGTGTATGTGGTTCTTCAGGGTGATATGGAATGAAGTACTGAGGGAAATTTTCCGTGCTTGCAACAAAGAATTGGCAGCAGGCTTACCCCAGCACATCCAAGAGCAGCCAGCTCTCCACGTTATGCAATTGCTTCTCTCAAGTCTTAGGAGAGATAGAATAGAGGAAGCTGAAGTTGGTGATGTTTCTTGCTTACCACAATAGCAAACTGAAATAGCACCTACATTCTCCAGCTTTATTTTCTTCATCCTATGTCTAGAACACTGTGGGGATTCCCAGACTGTAATGTTAACTACCAGCAGAAAGATTCTGCTTTTATTTGCAGTAGGCTTTTTTGCATTTGCAACTCCATTGACTTCAGTTGTTTCTTGAAATTAGTCCTGGTGTAGAAAAGAGAAGAATTTCACCTCCTACTGTTTAGAATCATAAGACAGTTTTGGTTGGAAGGGACCTTTGAAGGTCAGATAGTCCAACCCCTCTGCCATGGGCAGGGACATTTTCTACTAGCCTTTTTTTTTTTAGCAAATCCATTGTCTTGAATAATTGTAGAAAAGAGCACTAAAACAAACAAACAAAAATCTCTCAAAATGTCATGGAATATCTCCAATTCCCATATAGTTTTCTGTTATGTTGATATGGAATTGCAAAAATTAGTAATGCATTAGTATGTCTAATGCAGCCCTAATGCTGAGTGTAGCACTTGAATCATCACAAACAAATAACCAGAGACATAAGAAAACCCTTCCCGCCCACCCTAAAACATAAGCTCAGCAAACAAACAAAACCAGTAAAGATTCCTTATAGTCTTGCTGGTAAAAAAAGAGGCAGGAATCAGATATGTCACCTATATGACAAATATGAGAAAAATGTGGATGGATAATTCACTTAGCCAAGTGGTAACAGCAGCATGTTGAAGAAAAAGGAAGGTGAAAGCAAGAATTTCAGCATGTATCCATGGGTATCCATGTTGCCATGGCAACTCCTCAATGGAATAAAGTATTTTCTCCTTTCTTTGGGATTAAAAAAAAGGAAGAGGGATGCTGTTCTGCAAATAGGCACTTTACCTTTTTTAAGATAAATCTAAACCATTTCCTAACATAGCAGGCGTTGTTTTGTTATGCTTTGGAAAGACATTTAAAATTCTAAAAACGACACCATATTATTGATGTGCTACTCAAAGGGTTCTCTTGCCCTCTTTTTATTTTGAATGCTTGTTAAAAACCTAAATTCCTTCACATTTCTGGATCCTCCTCTTTTTTTTTTTTT
>VZTE01005755.1:2906276-2938415 GCA_013397775.1 Eulacestoma nigropectus
CATGCTGTTTAGCTACAGAGCTTAGATAATCAGAGCATTCTGCAGCAGATCTGTGGCTGTTTTCCGGTTCAAGCTAAGGCTATTTTTGTTCCCTTTTGATTTTCTGGAGTGATATTGTGATCTCTTATTTTGTGCTACTTGAAGGAACGGTATCGACTGTTATTTCCTATTAAGCAATTGTTTAAATTTGGATTCAAGGCTAATAAAAAATATCCCAAACTCACTGACTGAAAATGCAGATCTGTTCAATCTCTTTCATTCTTTCTCTAGATAAGACAGTAGAGCCATAAATAGATAGAAGATATCAGAGGAAAATAATACCCTTTCAAGGTAAAGTTATCACTTATTTTGGAAATTTTGATAAAATTGTAACATTTCCAGAAGTGGCTGAAAAGTATAAGTGATAAACATATTCAGAAATTACGTGGAAAATGTCAGCAAATGACTTAGGTGCTCTTACCTATGTACACTGACACTGAATGTGTTTTAAACATAGCACACTTTTTATTCCTGCACGTATTGAAGTTACACAAAAATATCTCCTTGAGCAACTTGTTCCGTTAAAAGAATCTTTATTTTAAGACTATATTAGTGGGAACTAACTTTAAATAAGAAAATGTAAACCTGACTGTTTCTTAATTATATTAATTGCTTAATAATAAATTTTCTGGGTATTTATTACTAGGATGGAAATATCTTAAGAATCTGGATACAATTAATAAAACCTTTGGAAAAAAAAAAAGAGCTAAATACAACTATCTGACAATTGCATGTCTTTTAGAATATTCTGGTAGCAACTTGCTGATTCCTCTGTGTTACCTACCTCCTCCTGCCTTGGTTATCTCATCCAATATGCTGTATTGATAGCTCCACTTGACACATGTAATCAGTGCAATTCTGGTTTCACTTAATCCGCTTTACCACATGTACGATTTTCACACAACCATTTATTCAGCTCATTGCAGAGCAACATAAGATCCCCTTCCTTCTGATAATGCAATCTAATTAAGCTAGTAGACTTGATTCAGACTAAAAGTGTTAGAAATAAGAAGAATCTTAGAAAATGGGGTGAAAATGCACGTTTGTATCTGTATCTATTTTATGGCTATGCCTACACCAAATTAAATGTGTCCAGGAAATTTCCCAAGCAGTGAGGCCAAATGACATCAAATAATCCATGTCTATGACAGCAAAATAATTTTAGTCTCATAAACAGAGTGTCTCTATGCAAACATTCTCCTGGGAATGGTCTCTGAACAGTACCTGTCTGAGGGAGAAAAAAGTATGCCAGAGATACTGTATCTCTAGATGCTTGAATTTAGAGATATACACACCCTTTATTATTCAGAGGGCACAAACCATGGCTAAATACAGCCCAACCAGCCCAGTAAGCCCCGTTGTGTGCCGATTTGTATACGCCAGAATGTCCCAGAGCTGCTTGAATTTGTCTCTCTGTTAAATCACTAAAACTGCCCAACCTTCATTTGGGCTGTTGCTACAGAAATAAATAGAAGATAGATTTAGACGAACATAATCACAGACTTCAATGCCAGAAGCAACTGTTGCTATTGTCATGATGGAGTGTGTCTATTGAAGCTAATAGACCTTTGTCACTGTATTTTAGGCAATGTGGCAGTGATGAGCAATCCAGAAAAAAGCTCTCAGTGTTAGAACAGCACAATATAGTTCAGCTACACGAGACTTTATCGCTTATGTATATATGTAATTTTACTGTGTTTTATGGGCTAATATGAAGCACTTTCAATTGGCAGGAATCACTCTTGTGTTTGCCTCTCAGTTCCTTTGAGCAACAGAGACTATTTCTGCTATTTCTTTGAACTACTGATGTGAATTACACAGCTGATTCTTCTCTGCTCTAAAGTTTTGGTTTACTTGTTTGTCTCTTTGTTTAACATTTGAAAGCACGCTAGCTTATTTTGATAGTTTTTAACTCATGGATGGGAGGAATACACTGGGAGATGGGTGGAGCACCTGAAAACCCTTTCCTTCTATTTCCATCATTCAGTCACCTATTGTTTTGCAATGGTTGTGTGCTAGAAATTTATGTGCATAAATCCTGCTTCTTCTGCCCTGACTGGCACACCAGAACCAAGCATGTTTAAGCTGCTAAAGGCTATGTTTGGACACAAAGGCATAGCTTTCCCCCTGCCACTTTATTTTTATGTTCTTAATTAAACAACCTAAATCCTACAGTCAGAAAGAAATGAGACAAAGTTACAAATTAACAGTTCTAAAAGAAGATTAGGTCCACATAAAATCTGATTTGCTCTCTGGTACTGCTTACTTTCTCTCCAGTAATATCTAAGGGCAGGCAGTGTGACTAAGCTCCTATCTTGTGCACCTCACCTAAACGCCTAAAATCAGGTGGGATAATTCCCTTCCCCTTTCCTTGGCTGGTTCTTACCTGCCACGATGAGAAAATTGATGCTGGGCTGAGTAAATTAGGGTTGGTGGGATGCCTGCCACCCATGTATTCGTCATTGCAGACCCCACAGTCCTCTGCATCTCGCCAGTCCCAGTAGGGGATGGTGAAGTTCTCATCACCTGTTATCTTCTGGATCTGACGTTCCCACATCAGCAGAAAAGCCCGATGCCAAGGCAGAAAACCGGGGGCTTCGTGGGCAAAATCAATGTCCCGCCACACATTGGACCCACCTAAGAGTGTGTCTCGAGAGGCATAATAATGCATCCAAACAAAGAGATCATACACATTGATGTCTCTGAACATGGGGTTGGAGCCATTATTCATCTGAGTATACGTGCCAGTAGCAATAACGTAGTCCTGGCTAGGGATGTTCTTTGCCAAGTTAAGGTAGGCAAGAAACTTGTTCTTCTCACTGGTGGTGAGCTGGAAGATGTTTCTTCTTGTTTTCACTTGCCTTTCAGTGCAGTTGAGCCCTGAGAAACCAAATTTGCACTCCCCACAGTTGTATCCCATGAAGTTGCCTTCACATCTACATGTCCGGTTGTAAAATACAGAGGGCCACTCCTCTCTGTCATCCACTCCTGAAAAAGGGAACTGTGGTCCCAGTGGAGCTTGCGAGAGAAGAATGTTCTGGCAGGACCCTCTGCTGGAAAGCTCCCCACAAGGGGACCCATCTCCATCCCACGGGGGACAGCACTCCTTGCTCAGCAGACTCTGCATGTTCGCACAGACTCTGGGGAACTGCCCGGTGGACGGCTGAAGGATGACTAGCAGAAAACCCAGGGCAAACGGCAGCATACTGACAGAGCAGCGGGAGACCATCAGCGTTATGCTTCAGTGCGTGGAGTGTTCTCTCTGACCCCTCCAAAGGCCTGCGTGTGAAAGGAATTCCTCCCCTCCACCAGGAATGCTTCACTGCTGACTTCTGCTAGAGCGCACCCTTCAATGTCCTTCCCCATTCCTACACCAGATGCATTTACACACAAAATACGCTTCAGGGTTAAGATCACTATCACATGTTCTAAGTGAAAGCCAACTGACTTTCCCCCCCACTCTCTACAGTTTCAAAATACAGGCATCTATTATAAACCTTCGTCTTCTGCCTAGCACATGATTGCTTTCCCTTGGCAATTGGAGAGGAAGTAAAATTAAAGTTTGGACACGGAATCAATTGTAAGTTCTTAGAATTCTTAGTTTGATTATATGCTTTAGAGTAAATGGTTGGTTAAAAAAAAAAGACTTGGAAGAATCTAGTTAGTTAAATGAGAAGAATAGTGAACCTAAAAATGAGGAAATAAAGAATTTGTGAGCAAACTATTTTTTCAACAGGAAGCAAAAATAAAATGTGTTCAGATTAAGTGTGAACATAGGGCAGAACCAGAACAAGTTATGTGGCTTATTATTTTTACATTTCAGTGTAAACTGCCTTTCTCGGATTAGCATATGGCAAAGGGAAGTGAGTGAAGTAATATACTTTTCATACGAAAATAATTTTCGTTCTCCTAGAATTGATAGTGTTTTCACAGTTGATGACACACAGAAATCTGCATGACAGTTCTCCACAGTTTTGTGGGGAACACAGACAATCTGCCAATAGATTTTCAGAAAGCACTTTGAGCAGCTGTCTCTGGATCAGGAAAAAACCATTGACTCCTGTTTTTCTCCCATCAAGTAGTTTGCAAACACCATATCTGTGTTCTTTACTCAATATGTTACTGGGTAGCCTCCAGACCACCCACCTCTTTCTTCTTGTACATTAGCCTGAGCAGAGCTGACAGAGCTGCATGAGCAGATTTAGAAGTTAGACATTCTTTGAAGTTGCCCCTTGCAAGAGGACAACTGCTGTTTTACTGCTGAGCAAAGAGCACATGAATTAGCCATTTTTTTTTCCAGCTGCTACTGCTATAAGTAAGGGTGGTTTTCTTGGGTTTGTTTCTTACTAAAAGCTTTGTGAATTATTTCCTTGTGCTTAGGCAGGGCAGGAACAACATATAGGCAAATGAAGTGAGAACCTTGCTGGGAAACAATGCCTTTGCTGGGATCAGGAGGTCATCACATGACCATGCTGAGGAGCACGAGGTGCTTTAATCCTGTTGGCTTCTACGCCTCAGGTATTCCAGGGGATTATCCCTGAGTCCCGCTTCCAGGGAGCCTGTGATGGGGGAGCCTGGAGCAAGAAGGGCAAAAGGAAAGGATTTGCTTTTTCAAAAAGTATTTCTAACCATACTCTGATGTTTACTATTTTTTAGCTGATTCCCCTGGTTTCCATGTTAGGCTTGTAAAACAGATTCTACCACAGAAATGCTACTTGTTTGATTTATTTTGTTCTATTTTATTTGTACCTGGCTGTTTGGGAAACCTTGTCATTTCATTTACTGTTCCTCCCATGGGTGCTACTACAAAAATACTATATATATACTATATACATGAGGAGAGATGCATCTCTGAGGATCACAATATAAATTTTTTAATTTTCATCGAAATCTACAGAGATTGGGAGAAACTTGAGGTGGAGCCTCAGACTGAACCAGAAAAGCCCTCAAATTATATTTATGCGGGAAGTCATACACACAAATACATTCAATACCCTGTTTTAATACTCAAATGAGATCTTATGTTCAATGTCACAAAATAAGAATCTGAGGCTTGAGAGTTGTCACATGAAAAGTTTCCTAAGCAGCTGGTTAACCATGTAATTCCCTGTGAAATGGTACGAATGAGAAGCTTTGAATCAAGAATGTGACTCAGGAGCAACACACACCCCTCTTGCTTTATAGAGATGTCAAGAGTTACAAGAAGGAAAACTCCCAGAGTAGTGAGAAGTCTTCCTGAAGCTCACTTGCTGGCTTGCTTGCAGTGCTACAATCAGATTTTCAACACTGTGCTGCAATGCTAAATCGAACTTCACAGAGACAAAGCCTATGGATTTCTGATGTATGTATGGACAAATACAAGGAACATTCCAAGTGAAAAACAATGGTATTGAATGTGGGTTCACATTGCCTCATAAAATTAATTCTTTGTTTCCTCAGAGCTGAGTGGGCTGATCTTCAAATATCATGTCTTCCTTTCATAAAATGTCATGAAAATTTCCATTCTGGGCTGCTAATACTGAAGCAATCAGTTTCATGTAATATTAGTGGCTAAAAATTCCAATAGCTGGATGGCACAATGAAGGAAGTATCCCTCAGTATTACTTGTTAATACTTTTTGGGAATTGTGTGGGGATTTTAGGTCTAGTTGGCTATGTTGAATGGGGGAAAAAAATTTGGGATGGGAAAGTGGAGAATAATTTTAGTTGTTGTTACTTTAAAAGTCAAGCATAAAACTGTGGAGAAACAATGGCTGGATACACAAAGTTAATGCTGCTCAATTACCAGTGGAAATCAGAACTGTCTAGTGAAAAAGAAAAAAAAATATGGTTATTTGAGATGGATAAGTACAAGGACCACTTGACAATTACAGAACACTGACAAATGGAAACACAGATAATCTATTAACCAGCTAGGAAATTCAGTCTGATAAACCAGTGGGCTCAGATTGTGTGAACTACTGAATATTACCAGATCAATGCTTTTATTATGTGGCCATGTTATTTTTTATCTGATACTGGGAGACCTAGATACAGACTTAATGCATCGGAAAACAGGCATTCAGACTGGTATGAAAACATAGGCCAAATATTACAGGCAACTTCTAGTATTGCCTTTCCCTGGTCTTAAAATTAAGAGCCAGACACGGTTAAGGGGAAAAGGGGTTTTAACCTCGGTATTTAATAAGGATCCTTATGGTGCATCACTTCGCCAAGGTGGAATGCACCGAAATGCCCACACACGATAAATCACGTATACAATTTATAGACCTTGCAAATTAGCCTATCTATCAAAGACTTCCCAGTGAGAAGCTTGAATGAATAGCGTGATATCACCCCATCCCGGGGAATTCCCACCTGGATGGGCCTATCTCAGTTTACAGGATGTGTTCTAGAGAGCACCTTGGTCTCTAGGGCTTTCTGGCCTCTAACTGAGAGGCCTCCAGGATGTTTGGTCTCCTGGCTTAATGGAATATTAGGACTATGCTAAGTTATCGGACTTAAGGAATTACAAGTATGTGGGCCAAAAGCACTGAGGATACATAAAAGCTATATAAAAGGGTATATAAAAGGTATATGAAAGAAAAGGCAAAAAATCATAATGGCATCACTAGGAGCAGGAAAAATGTCATTGCTCTGCAGGCCAAAGCAAGGGAGAAGAGGTGCTGATGCAATTAGAGTGGTGAAAGTATAGGAACTATAGCAGAAGGCAAAAGGCAGTTTCTCCCTGTTACAGACTTGTCACTATTGAGCCAGGAACGGAGAGATGTAGCAGCACAGAAATTCAGTGAAAGAATGATGAATTATTTATTAATTTTACAATAATTTTTATATAGTCTAGTTCCATAAAGCGATTGGACAATGTTCACACACCTCCTAGGGTGATTGGTTAAGGTTCTATCACATTAATGGTAAAACATTTTCTCAGTGTACCATAAACAGAACTTAGCAAAACACCAGATGTGAACATTGTTTACATAAACTATCTTACTGTTTTTATATCTTCCGTGAGAAAGGAAAGGCTCTCAAAGAATTAATGCAAGAAGCTGGAAAATTCATCTGCTAGCAGCATTTTGGTATCCACACAGACTGAAGATAGCAAGTAGCAGAAAAGTAGTTACCAATCTATCCATCTACAGTCTGCACAAAACTTGCCTTATACCTGTCAGTCTTGATGACAGGACAGCATCTAAGGGGAATGCTGAAGCAGTATTTTCTACAGTTTTGTTACACTCCACTTACACTTCACCTCTGCTTTCAGATCTTTGCTGAAAGGCAGCCTGACTTCTGGCTTTTGGGAGCATGCTGGGCAGAGCGGAAATTTTGGTAAGTGGGTCTGAATGCTTTCCTACCAGCTTTCAGGGGAGAAGTGTCATATATTTTCTTAGTACTATGTGGCTCATACCTGCGGCCTTGATAGCAGGCCAGGGCTCAGCTTTAACTAGGTGGATAAGAGTGTGCTTCTTCAGGAAATCCCTGCCTCTTCCAAGAGCTCACTGAGGTTGAAAGCACAGAAGGTTTGTCAGCAACCTACAAGGAAATTATTAATGTTTTTTCTGGGTTAATGTTCTGCTAATTTTCCAAGGTAAACTTGCCTGCTGAGGGGTCAGAAAAAGCAATCTACTCTGTGCAAAACTAGTGAAGGAAACAACTGAGGAAGAGGCAATGCCAGCCTTTGCTCTGTTGGAGCTCTCCTGGACTGACTCCCCCATATCGCAAAGCTGCATCCTCTGCCATCGTGACAGGTTCCCCACAGCTGTGTCTCAACCAGCTGCAGAGTTTTACTCTTGCAGTTAAAAGCCTATGCTCTTCCTCCTCCTTTCCAGTGCCCTCTGATTCCAGTGATGCCTCTGCAAGTTGACTGGGGGAAGCTTCCTCCTGGCGTGCCCATGGTGCTGGGCTCATCTTCAGAACCAGCTGTATCTAATAGGTGCCTCTAGCTGCTTCCCACAGACTTGTCCTGCTCCATTTATCCAGCTCTGCAGAGAAACAGAAAAAGAATAAAAACTGCTAGTAGCTGTGTGTTGGTTTTCTATGTGTGCACACTTTGGAAAACAGATAATCAAACAGTGTATTAAAAACCATGAGAGTGACATTTAGCACAGAGCAGGTCTCAGCAGCTGCTGGTGGTAGGGCAAACACAGCTGTGCAGTGTCAAAAAACTAAATTTGGAAAAGGAATAAGAGAATCAGTTGGGACAGGTACAGGTATCTAAATCAGCTGGGACCCTTGGAGGCTGAGGTCACCTTATATAACCTCTTCTGGACCAAGAGCAGCTGGGCTTCCACTAAACGTAGCTCTTACTCATAAGTAGAAGGGGGACTTGTACATCAAATAAGCAGTTCAAATGAATATTTTTCTCTGAAATTCAACCACACATTATTTTATTCTTAAATTGATCCTCCCAACGTGCTACTGAAAAGTCCTTTAAATACTCAAAAGCAGTGAGGAGAATACTACAGTTTTTCTAAAGTGTATCTGAGAGATTTGCTGAGGTAAATAAAAACTTTGTAGGTGGCAAAAGACCCTGAATTTTACACACGTACAGAATATCTTTCAAAATGAAAAAAAACCCTCACAAAAATGTGATTAAATGGGGCCAGTTCTAGTGGAAAGAAAATATGTGCAGAAGAAATTAATATCATATGCTGCTTTCAGATTCTCCTTTGAATATCATCCTTACCTGTAGTAAGCTTTACCCCATTTGGGTTTGAAAAGAAGTTTAGCTGGCTAGACATCCAGATACCTCAGAGAACTCCTCAAACTTCATGATTGTTATCGTTAATGGGTTATGCAGTTTTTTGCCTCACCTGAACCCTGCTTATCTTGATAACTCTGGTAGAAGGAGAAAATCAGATAAAACCGTGCTGACAGACTACAATGTACAACATACAGACAACTTCCATGAGATATAATGAAAGAAGGAAAGCTGTGGAAAGGAAATGTTCCGTAATTCCCAGATTGCTACCTGCATATCTGCTTATTACTCTAAGATTTGCAAGCAGGGAAATGTGCTGGAATGGGCAAGGAGATGACCCGCAAGCCCAGTGGGTCCACAGGAGAATGATGTATGTCCTCCTTCTGCTCCCCCCGCTCTACAGAGGGAAGATCACGTGGTCCTTCACTCCCAGATCAGTGCAGGGAGACAATGCAGATAACAAAGAAGACAACTATAATAGCTCCACTCACGTTTCTATTAATTTAAACCTCTCTACAGCATGTGAAAGATAAGGGGAAAAGACAAACATTGTTTAGAATTCAAAAAA
This sequence comes from Eulacestoma nigropectus, assembly GCA_013397775.1. Taxonomy (NCBI): domain Eukaryota; kingdom Metazoa; phylum Chordata; class Aves; order Passeriformes; genus Eulacestoma; species Eulacestoma nigropectus. The sequence goes on from VZTE01005755.1 coordinate 2,915,581, forward strand.
TCTTATTAACCTTCCATAACTTTCTGACAGCACTTAAAGGGCTAGCTGCATGAAAGACTGAAATATAATATGTGGTCTCTGATTTCCCCCCTTGCCTTCCAAATAATAACTGTAATGAAGAAACAAATCATACTGAATTTTACATTATCTGTAGAACTTTACTAATTAATCCACGGTTAAATAAATATATAAATAAGACCTTGACATTCAATTTCACTTCAATGCAAACAGTGGATAGGAAACTCTATTACTCAGACTGCAAACTCTCTGAATAAAGAACAAAAAGTCTTGGTAAGACATTAGGCATCTGGAAAAATGGGGAAAGAAAAGTCCTTCCAATGTAAAATTATTCTGATAATACCTGACAGTTTTGAGTAACAAAGAGAAGGCGAATTATGAGAGATTTTTTTTTTTCGTCCTACTTGATTTTTTTCCATTATGATGCAGTTTTGAAACAGTGCAGTGTTTGAAACAAGCAAAAGGAAATTTTTTTTTTCCTACAAGTCATAGTTAAGCTGCTATGTTCATTGTAGTTGAAAATTTTGATTTCAAAAACTGACCAGACAAAGTCAGGAAAAAGTAAGCGACAGGATCATAAAACATGAATACACCATCTCTGGCTCCTGAAGCCTCTGAACCCTAAATTCCTTGAGGAAGGGAGATCACTCCAGGGAAGTGTCTGTACAGGCTTGTTCTGTTTCCAGATCCATAGTACATCTGCCAAGGGCCATTGAGGGGGCAGGATAATGGACAACAAGATCCTTTATTTTGAAATTCCTATGACAAAAGTGGATTAAATACTGCCCAGCTGCAGCCAGTGGTATCTTCAGCACAGATGTCACAGATATCACACCAGGTATCTGATCTCTACTGCACAACAGTGCAAATAATACAACATATACCTCCTTGATAATCGATAGCACGATCCTTAGAGTAGTTAGAAAAGAAAAGACACAAAGATTTGGAGTTTATTTTACAAATTTTAAAAAGTAGGCCTGCCTTCTACTTTTCAGAAGAAAAAGCAAAGGTCTAGAACAAAAAAAAAAGCCTAACAATTTTGTGGCTAACAAAGCAGATTCTGTTAAGGTTATTCACATGAATACTGAAAACATTATTTGTGCACCAGTTATAGGTTCTGGGAGGCTTAATGTACCTAGAAAAACGTTTGAAAGAAATGAATGGCCAAGCGTGTTCCTGGAAATCCTTTCTTCTCCCCAGGCCAGGAAACCAACATGTAGAATATACCAGAAATAAATAGTTTAGAAAGCAAGTGGTGCTTCAGTTGTGCAGGGTACTAAGGTATTAAATAAGACAAATTAAAGATGTTAAGAAGAAATATGTTTAATATTTCTGACATAAGAGATTCTTGTGACTCAAATGGTTAAATTAATCTTAAATGGTCCCCGGTCATATGAGATGGGCTGGGCCTAAACAATTTTATCATTCCAGTCTTTTAGTTAAAGCATGGTTTCGACAAAAAAAACTCAAATCGCATAAAAATTTTGAAGGTCTTGACTGGTAAGGCTAAGTTCAGAAACTGTGAAGAACTGACTGGGTTCTGATCACTGTGACTTGGCAGCCTACTTGGGAAGTTGGAGAAGCAAAGATTTCTGAGTGAGTTCTCAAAAGAAACTTTATATCACACCTTCCATTTCTATAAAAGCACATAAAAATACTAAAAGCCCCCCTGCTTATGCCGGGTTCTTTTGTCACCCACTTGCTCATCTTCAGATATAATAAGCACAGTGTGTCTACCACCCTACAAGGAATATTTAGCTGCATTATAAATTAAAGGATTCTCTTTTGTGCATGTGTGCTCACTTGCATCGATGCAAAGTCGGCCTTTCATGCACCACAGACTTGGACTGACATACCAACAATAAAGTGCTACACTTTTCAAATAAACTCATTGTCAGGCACATAAAAAGGTTTGCTGGAAGTTTTTGCATATATTAGCGAATTTTTAGGGTGATTTAGCATTAAGTACTGCCAAATTTATTTTAAACTTGATCTTCCACTCACAAAAAACAAACCCACATTTAATGTTATGTTAGGTAAAATGCATTTAAACACGTGGAAGCTGCAGGGCAATATTGTGCATCCTGATAGCACATGCCTACCAGCATGACCGAAGATCTCTTCACTGCTAAGGTGTGATACAGAGCGAGAGAAGAACTGAAAGTGAGTCATAATGTGAAAATTACTTCCAACATACATATGGTTAATCTTAATTGTCCCTTATACCAAAAATAAGATGATACCAGTGAAGAGAAGGGACTACAATCCCTTTTGCATGGATGCTTTCTTGAGGAGTCTGGATTTTTTTCAGTATGTTGTTGTTATTTTGCACATGGTGATTAAAAGCAAACACTGCCTCAAATGCCATGTCAGATTCCCCCGTGGAAAGATGTAAAGCTCGGAAATTCCTAAAAACGTTTCCCTGTAGCTTTTCTATATGGAGTGATGTCTCAAGTTTTCTAGGTCTGATATTTTGAGATCTCCCAGAACTGGAAGTAAGTGTCAGTTCTGCTCTACTTTTGGGACTGTCTTCATTTCATGAGGGCAAATCTCCTGTTTTCTACTTCAGTGCTTGAAAAATGTTGGACTTCAGCCTTACTGTTTGGGTGACAGGTGTGCTGCATGACAGCTACTTTTATGGGTGACTTTTTAATTGTGGTTTTTTTTTTTTTTTTTTAAACTATCCTTGCATGCATTTGGTTTCAGTGTGATCAGTATGTTTCTATGTGTAACATATTGGGCTTTGAATACTTTATGTCATCTAGAGAATTGCAAATGGTTAATTTATTGGTATGACACATAAATGTGTATTTTGCCTTAATTCTCAGATAAAGAAAAGGAGGTGGAGAGAAACAAAGCAGCCCCGTGCTGAAACCACACAAAGCCTGTTTCTATTGTGTTTGAGAGTACGTATCAAAACTAACAACAATAATAAAATTTATTTTTCATGAACATAATGCAGAAGAGAGCTGATTGCAGTACCATTCCACGTGTGTCCTTCTATGTGTCCAGTCATTTCACCCTGAAACAGACGACAGTGGTAGTTCAGTTTAATTCCTTTCAGAAGGTGACAATTTCTCTCCTTCACTAGAAAGAAAAGACAAGGCAACCAGCCCAGACACAGACATCTGAAGCAGGGTGAGATGTAAGAAAGGTGATCTTAACCTTACATTTAGCCATGCATTGCCTCATCAGGGTAAACCTGAGCAGTCCTTGAGCCCAGCAGAGATGCCACGTACTGCCCCCCAGTATGGCACTGGTTTGAAGTCATCTTCACTGAAACATTTTCCTACCTCTTGAAAGCAACAGAAATAAAAACATCCCTGAAGGAGTTGCTGATTGAGTTGCCAAAGGCATCTATCACAAAAATGAACTTGGTTATGCATTTTTGAGCTGTACTGATAAGTTTGCATTAATTCTACAAAGCCATCCTTACAAAGAAATAGGCTGGATAAATGCTCTAATTTTTAAATAAGAGCTATGCCACCTATACACTTCAAAGTATTCATTTCTACAGATAGATCAGGGAACACAAATTTCTGCAATATCAGTTGTTTTGTGACTTTTATTATACTTCTAGACAACCTTCTGAAACAGAAACAGTATTAAGAGATAAGTAGCTTTTCTAACAGTGAACAGTATGTTTCCTACAAATAAAAGGAAAGTTCACCATTACCAGATGTATGAGGAAATACATGACATGGAGTATTTCTTGCTTTCTAGAAAAATAGTGTTGAAGATGTAAAGCAGAACTATTTAAAATAAAATCTCCAGTTTTGACTAAAGGAGTCTATACCTATGTTGACTTTGTAATGCAATTACTATGGAAACAATAAACAAAGAGGATATCTCAGAGAGTGCCAAGCTCATATTCATGCCTGAACTGATTTCAAGTCTTTTCCTTGCTGAGAATTAAAGCTGAAGGTTTTCATGCTAGATTCTATAATGAAAGTCTTCCAGCATGTTTTCATTCCTTGACTTCTCACTCCTTTTTGATAACAAGGCATGAATAACACATTTTTTTCCTTAAAGGCTAATAATTTTGAATGCCCCAAATTTTGAGGTATCTACTTGTTAAACATTTTTCACTTTCAAATATTATTAAGTAAAAATAGCACTGCAAAAGTATGCACCTGAGTATGTCAGTCCAGGTTTTTATGATCAAGGTAGAGAAATGGATGATTTTACTTGCAATTAGTATGGCCTTTTCAGAGATCTACCTCACAAGGGTCTGTAATGAATTACATAAACACATATTTCTTACTACGTATTGTAAAGCGAGTCTGAAACACAATTTTATATATATATATTACTAAGCATAAAGATGCTATTATGTATTACACCAAATATAGCAGGTACAGATACAGAATAATCTGTATTTACTAGATTAATTCCCTAGTAACACCCAATTTTAAAAGAATCTTGAAAGATGAAAGAATAAATCCTAGGAAACTTGGAAATTAATTTGTATTTTGATAAACTATGAAAATCTAATTTTTCAGAGGGTTCATTTCATAATTAATCAATTCTATTTTGTGTTTTGAGCCTTTAATTAACAAAAATGCTTTTCCAAGTTTAAAAAAAAAAATTTTGACAGAAATAAAAAAATATTATAGAAATTGCAAATTTTAATACAATAAAAATAATAATAATGTGAAAGATGATGTTGGGAGAGACTATTAAAGTTTGCAAGATATAGACTATATCATGCTGCTTGTCATTAAAAAAATAAATGAAAATATGTAATTTTTGTTAAACAGTGTGTGAAAAAAGGTGTCTAGTCAAATTTTTTAAAAATTTTATTTTTTGCAAACAACCAAAGAATAATCAGGATTTTTAAGGAAGATTTTGCCACTGTCATATACTTCTTTAGAATAAAGGAGATAGAATAATTGCTGTATTGCCAGTTTTTTAAACTTTAAAACCATTAAATTTTCAGACTTTCCTTAATATTACAACACATATTGTATGAGGGTATAGAACAATTAAATTGTGGGAAGGAGAAAGACTCTCATCTGAAAATATAGCAATATAGAGAACATTGAGGATCCTTATTCCTGATCTTACTTAAATAGATGTTAAATTTTGAGTCTGAATAATAGTAATTATAATTTTCTTCAGTTTAGTTTTCTTCTTCTACTTTTCCTAAAATGGAAAAAAACCCTCCAACTCACTGTACATCAAAAGAAAAAGAAACAGATTATCAGTTTCTCACCAAAAAAAAAAAAAACAACCCTCCGAATCATTATATTTTGGGTTTATTACATGATTTGTCTAAAGATTTTAATCATCTTGTTTCATTTTAGTTTATTGAAGGATAGCCTGAATTCCATTTTCAAATAAAAAGTCCATGTATTTTATTAAAATTTCTCAAAGTAAATCTTCATCTGTCCTAATTTCCTCTTATGCATTTAGCCAATTTCAAGATCAGTTTGGTTTTGTTTTAGAGTGTTCGAACCTATGTTTATTAATGAAAAACTGACCTTTTTTTTCTTTTAAATATCTGTTCAGACATCTCAAGACACACAATCTGGCTTCAGAACAAACACACACAGGCAAGACAAAAACTCACATGTGCAAAATATTTTATTAATTGCTAAATTTCAAATGAAAACAGCTTTATTTTGACATTGCCTTGTAAAGTTTTTTTTTAGAATGTAAAGGCTTTTTGTAGCCTTGTGAAAAAAAAGGATGAAACCAATTAAAAATCAAATTGTATCTGGAAGATACAGTTTCTTTTGGGAGTTAAGATGCATAAATTTATTTACCTGCAAGCAGGTATCTCCATGGATATGTGACAGGTGAGACGAGAACTTAGTTCAGGTCTCTGGAGATAGGTGTTTGAGTCATTTCAGATGGAGAGGACTAGGAGAGAGACCAGGAGGCAGATTGGTACCTTCTGGACAAGCAGACAGAAAGCTTATGAAGTAGACTAAGGCATTTCAAGGGAGCCCTGTTCTGAAACAGAATCTTACTAAATAATCTCATGATAACTTTTGTCTAATTAGTCACAAAACCACAGTTACAAATAATGAAAAATAATCTTGGTATTCAAAAGGCATTTGGAAGTATATTGTGATACCAACATAGATTGAATGTCACGTTTACATCCACCTGGAACTGGAGTTTAGCTGAAGGAAAGAGTGGTTCAGAGTAGAGCTTGAAAACCTTCAAATAAATAGCGTGGGCTGAATGTATTTACCTGTGTGGCTTTGAAGCAAAAGTGTGAGCAATGGGTATCATCATGTGAGAACTCAAATTTCCCTCTTCTTGGCCATGTCCTCAATGCTTTCAGCTTGTGCTGCACAGAAGACTCCCTTGGGCGAGATGAATCTGCACAGTTAGTGCTATGTGTAAAGCATGGCACATTTAGACCTGTGCTATATCTTCAGAGCCCTACAAAAGAGCATTAACACATTGGGAAGCCTGGCTGTTATTCTTATTTTGACAATGGCCTTATTATTTTATCCTGTTAATCTGATTTTCAAAGATTTATACATTAATTTCCGTACATTAATCCCTGAAACTATGCTTGGAAAGCCCATGCTATAAATACCACACGACTAATGCACATGCCAGGAGTAGACAAAATTTACAAGAAACAGACAAACCTCTGAATAACAATGTCATTATATAACCCTTCTAAATCATCCCAGCTGTTCCGACACTTTAATTATAAAGTGACACTTCCAGTCTTAAAGCATTGTGGACTGTGTAATAAATCATTTCACTTTATATGCGTTATGATTCTGACTTCTGTAGAGGAGTCATTTTACAACCCATCTCCTTTACAAAGGCAGAGAGTAAACAAGAGATTAAATAATATAACCATAAAATTCAATAAAAATATTGTGTCAGTACTGAATTTATTACAACGTATATACATGCAATATATGTAGTGTTTTTCACATACTCCTTCCCATATCCCACATAAGCTTCTCTGTGGACTACAGATATGGGAACGGGAAGCAGGTGGCCAGTTCTGGAACTATTGTACACAAAAAGTGATATTTTATGAAAGCTGCATGTAAAGGACTGACGGTCCAAAATAATTTCACTAAGCAACTTGCAGACAAGGGAGTAGGAAGAAAATCTGAGTGAGGAATAAAGAATATGTGTGACTTGTTTGCAGTCTAACACACTTTTGTCATAATTACAATTGAGAAAAAGCAAAAAGGATAGAACAGTTTGCTGTAAACAGTGGCTTCAGAATGTCAAAATGAAAATGAACAAAACCCAGTAATTATAGGAGTAAATACAGTCCTAGCATGGGGCTACTGGGGTCTGCTGTTCCCTTAGGCATGTACAAAAATTCACAGTAATGTTAATAAGTGCTGAACAGACAGTTTGTGATCCATACATTTATGCTTCTACGAATTTACCTACAGAGGTACTTGTCCTGTAGCCTTAAACCATAAGTCATTGTTGTCCAAGAAAAAAAGGCCATCTTTTATCTTCACTTTGTAGTGTGTTTCATCACAGACCCAGGACTGAAGCAGCAGGATTGCTGGCAACCATGTTATACAGCCTCTCTGAAAAGTTGTTTGCAATAATAGATGTGTTGGAGGGAGGTCAAGCTGTTTGCAATGGACAGAGCCTTCCAAAGCAGTGGCTTAGATGCTAGAAATGTTCTCCTTGCTTATCACTTGATCCTTGTCTCGGCTGCATCTCGCTACATTCACTTTGCCGATTTCAGCTTGTTGTTATCATCAAGCTTTAAAGGCATTTGACTCAGTCAGAAATATGAATGTTGCAATTAACATTGATTTGTGTGCATTCCCCTTTGTGAAGATGAAATAATTTCACAGATGTCTCGGGACATGGAATTTTTACATGATCACATTAACCTCAGCCTACCAAGCAGTAGTCTATAAGCTGTGAAATATTATCAGGCTGGAATAAAGGTATCCATTATTTTGCTCAAAACAGAAGCGGCTTCACCACATGCAGTCATTGCTTTTAGCTATTAATTCTCTCAACAAACGTCCTGGTTATAGTGTTAACATTGTGTGACATAAAGTGATATTCAAAATTAATGAGCATCTCAAATCTAGGCAGTCATGATTTTGATTTCTGTGTTGCTATTTTTGTCTTTGTTTTTAAGTTGTGAGATTTGAAAGGAAAAATAATATTATGGTCTCTGTCCCTCAGGTTTACTTTTTATTCTCTACTTATTTTCTTTATTGAAAGTTTCATCTTTTTATCTATGAACAAGTAAGGTTCTGCACATAAAGAAACCCATCCTGAAATCAGCTCCATATGGACAGACCATATGGGCACACTGAGTCCCACTGAAGTGAACTATGGTTAGCATTTCTTATTTCTGCTATAATAACATGCATGTGTCCCTAACCATGGGCCTTGTTGTGCCAGGCACTGTACAGTCAAAAAGAAAAACTTAATGCTAGCACATAAACCATCATTGTACAGATAGGATGGATGCTGCAAGTCATTATGGTGGTAGACTAGATTGCTAAATGGTACATATCAGTATTACCCTGTCAGAATTAATGAAACCAGCATTTTTATATCATTCCCTTTATTGTGCATCTCTCTAGATGAGGTCATTCTCATTTCCTTTCTGGGTATAAATCACTAGTGTTCTTTCCTGCTGTCAGTGAGGTTGCACATATGTGTGTTAAGGTTAGAATCAGACATCATTTTGCACTCCAGACATGTCTAAAGAGGGAGGTAGCTGTGGAATAAGGGCTAAAGGGAACATGTAGTGCATTAATAATCTTACAGGAGCTCTTTCTTGAAGCTGAGTGCAGTAAACTATGCAGTAAACACGTCCATGTGGAAGGACAATGTAAAATACCAACTTCCATACGAATTTATGCCTACAGCGCTTTACAAATGTTCTCTTTTCAGGAAAATCTTGTATAATGACACCAGAATTAAACCACAGGTTTATTTCCTGAAAGTTACATTTTTCATGGCAAATATTTACATGTAAAAGGTAGAAAGAATGATGCTGATCCACTTAACAAAGGTAAGGACATGCTTATCTGTCCTAGGAACATTATAAAGGTGACTCTTCAGACAGAAGGAAGAAAAGATGGAAAGGCAATTGCATGTACATGTTTTGTGATCATCAAGGCTGCTCAAGATTTCACAATCAAGCTCTTTCCAAGTAGGTCACAATTATATTGCAAACTGCTTGCTTGAAAAAACAATGGGGGTAATAATCTGAAAACTGAAGATTAAAAATAAGAAGCAAAACCTTAAAAGTTATGTTAATATCCCATTAAACAATTTATCTGGAGCTGCAATGGATTCTCTATTATTAAAATTCTTTAAATCAGGTTTGGAAGGCTTTCAGGAAAAGATGCTCTCGCTTAATCCAAAGTTATGGTCTTTACTTACAGAATTTCGGGTGAGAGTGTCTGACCTGTACTATGCAAGCAGTCAGGTTAGATGATCATAATGGTCTCTTCTGGCCCTAAAATCTATCAATATATTAAGCCTCCTGCTGTAATGCTCTGATGCAGAGGCAATTTACATCAAGTTCTGAAGAGCACTTAAATTAATTGTTTCATTAAAACCCATTTGAATGCTTTTACATCTTGATGCATGCTACTTCTGGGTGCCTCACAGATTTCATTTGGAGATCTTCAGCTCCAAAGAGCTCATTATGTCTGCCTGGCCTGACTTGTGCCTTCTGCCGGCCGGAACAGCCTGTTCCTGGGGAATTCACACGGCGAGGAGCCCTGATACCATGTCTAGTGCCCGTGGGTGGTTCCCTGGCTACCACTAGGAGGTGCTTCCAGCGGCTTCACTCAGTACTCCTCTTGGCATCATGAGGAATGAGTTCAGCTCTGTGTGGGAGCGCATTTCACATCTTTCCTACACCTACAGCCTTATGCCAAAAATAAGATGCAATCATTTGTTTCCTAGGTGATAACTGCACTGAGCATGTGCAGTCCCTGCTGCCTCTAAAATGGTGAAGTGTGTTATCAGCCTTCCTTGCAGTGCTTTTGAGGCGATGTTTCAAGCAGCTTTTACTGCAGAACAAACGGCTTCTTGATTATGTACAGAAGGGGGAAAAATGTATTGAGGTTTGCAATTCAGTACTCATTCTTGGCAAAAGTAATTTTATTCTATTTGTTTGCTTTTTCTGTGGTAAGTGAAAGGAAGAGGGAGCAAGAAATGTCAATTCCAAGGTTTCTAAACAGTAGAAGACCTTTTAGGTGTTCTTTCTTGATAGTCTTTCTTAATCTGTATCTGTATGAAGCTGCAGAAATTCTAGTTCCAACCTTGTTTTCTCATGCAGATTCTGAAAGCTTGTCAAAGCAGAATATCATCCAAGTGTCTTCTATCCATAGGGTATCTAAATGCCAAAAAGACTTAAAAATATTTGCATTATGCTACTGTCATTTGCAGAAAACAGTAAAGGGTAACATAAGAAGTAAAAAAAGACTTTTAGTATCCTGCTAGATTTTTAGTTCATCTTTTTTTTTTCCTCCAATATTTCAAATATCTGCAAGTTTTGAAAACATGCAGAGTTTCTGAATTCTTGAAATACTGCACTTCACTTACCAACTTCAATTTCATTTTTGTTTAAAATCACTATTTATAGATTTTATTTAGAAATGTTGTAGTTCATTGAAAGGCCTACTAAAACCTCTTTGTTGTCAGAAATTCCTGACATCTTTGGCGTAATATCCACCGAAGGGCCAATGGACAAGGCTCTTGCTATGTATTCTACTCCAGCTAAGGCAAATATTCAAGTGAAATAAATATTTTTTTCTTCTGAGTAATACTAACCATCATGAACAAACTGAAGGGATTTCACTATATAGATATTTTTATAGTCCTACTTCGGGAATATGAAATTTGCTGATTTAATTTATGGATATTTTCAACCTGATTATAAGCAAGAGCCTAATTCCAAAGTTTCACACTCCTTTGTCCATCTGGTCTTTAGGCTTAGATGAAAGTTGGAGCAATCTTGGTGGTGCTCTATCGTTGATTGGTGTAAAAAGATGGAATTCCCAGTTCCACAAAGTGAAGATGTGCTTCTTCCTCCTAATGTCCATGGGGACTGTTATCTGCACCTGCCGCATCTGGGGGTGTGAACGTACGAGGAGGAGTTTCTTTAAGGGTCCATTTGAATGTTTTGCTTTTCTTACTTTCTCTATAAATTGATTGTCACACAAACTGCCCCCTCCACTGCCACGATCCCCCCCAAACAATCAAACCAAATCAAACCAAACCGAATCAAACCAAACTAAATAAAACCAAACCAAAAAACACACAGGAAGATTGACTTCTCAACCTCTCCCCTACAAAAACCAGAGGATGACATGAAATTGATGAGAAAGCAAGCTCTAAAATGTTTGTAGCTAACTACTTCGCATCTTTTTTTCTACTTGAATCAAAATACTGATTATTTTATTAGGTTCAGGAAAAGGTCACACAGAAAGATGATAATGTGCAGAGCTTTTAAATCATACTAAACTCATAAAACTTGATTTACATGGACAGTTGTGATATTAAAACCCTGGAGGACTGCAGTTTACAGGACTGCAACAGAGCAAAGTTCTGTGTTTCAGAGGGCATGATTTTTGAAGAGAATGTGGTTTGTTAAATTACAGTTTGATATTGCATCTTGGTATGAGAAAAGTTATAGAAAAAAATAATGAATCTGTATCACAAAAACCCAAAATGAAGTGTGATAAATATTAATATCACATCAATTGATCTGATAGCTGGCCTAGGTGCTGAATTGTAAAGACAAGCCTTGAATATGGGTAAGGTGATTCTTGTCATTTTTCTAATGGTACTTTAAAAATCTTTATTTGTTCCAGAAGTAATCTTTGAATAACTCACTTCTGACTACAAGAGTAATTTACTTTCAGTCAACACAAGCAACAAACTTGTTATATTTGAAAAGAATTTCTTTACTATCACCACAAAGAAAACAGGGCAATGTACGCTCTCGATATCTTCTTTAATGTAGCAAATCATTGCCAAGTTGATTGTACTCTGTGCAGTTGTTTTAACTGTCTTCCTCCACACTTAGCTCCTTTTCTTTACTTTTTTTTTTTTGACTGAAATTATTAAGGGTGTTTCTGAACAATTACGAGATGTCCTCTTGCTGCTGAAGGCATGTCAGTAGTGTCAGTATCAAAGAGGCTACAAATGCTTAGTGTGCAAAATTGAAAAAAGTCTAGGGTGATATGTCTTGTGAAGTTGGTTCCCGCATTGCATCAGCAAAGATTTTGCATCCTTGGTTTCAAAGACGTTGAACTCCATGTAAGAAAAATCATGTTGTTTTATTTGTAAACAAGTGGCAAAAAATCAGAAGCATTATCAATATTTATAAAAAGCTTAACAAACAGAAGCTCTTTACTGGTGAAATATTAACATCAACTCAGAAGGGAATTGTCTATTCAAACATGGACCTAACAAACTCGGCCATATTATGACAGTTTTGTTTCTTTTCCTCCATACGGGTTAATAGACCTGTGAACAAAGCAGTGTTTTGGGGCCAATTGACATGTGAAATTTGACTGTGTGAGTGACAGTTGTGGGTTAGTTCTTTTTACTGTACAACATAACATTTTATCGCTCCTTGACACAATACCTCTTTGCCTTCCTTGCAGTTACACTTGCATAGACATGACTGCAGTTTTGGCATTACATATCACCAGAGTCTTCTTCTCTGTCATGTAGTCCAGACATCTGAGAGGTTCAGATATTTCTCTTTCTTAGATCTGGACTATTATTTCAAGCTGTTTTCATTTATGCTATTTATTCAGTGGGTGCTGGCTTAGGACCAATCAAAAGCAAATTCACCTCTATAAGAATAAGTATTTTTCTATCTTTGTGCAGGATATCATATGGCTTTAATGAGAGCCACCTTCATCTCACCCCAGCTTGATATCAAGTAAACAGGGAATGGCAGATTTTTGTCTACTTCTTCTCCAAATTTTTTAAATTTTTTTGTTTTAGCAGAACATGACCACCTTTAAAAAAATTGGGGAATGCAGGTAAGGCAAACATTTGGCCTACTCTAGAGCTGTACTAGAAACATTGAACAGTTACAGAACTTTTCTAATAAAGTGCAGAAGAGATGTTCCGGTGCAAAACAAAACAAAAAAACAAAAACAAAAAGAAAAGAAAAAAAAAGAAAAGAGAAGAAAAGAAAAGAGAAGAAAAGAAAAGAGAAGAAAAGAGAAGAAAAGAAAAAAGAAAAGAAAAGAAAAGAAAAGAAAAGAAAAGAAAAGAAAAGAAAAGAAAAGAAAAGAAAAGAAAAGAAAAGAAAAGAAAAGAAAACTGATTTTTTCCTACCAATACACAAGGAGTGTTTCACTGTTGCCTTACTTATTCCTTATTCTTTTTTACTTCTTCTGCCTTCAGAGATCATCCAAATGCTCATACATGAGACCTTCAGAGACACCATTCTAATAAATTTTTTCATTTATTTCTTTTGTTTCCCATCCTATTTGAGTCTGAAATGATGTCTCAGAGCTTCTTGGGGTCACAGTGGGATTTTCCACACGGCTTCTTGAGGTCAGAATTCATATTGGGAATCTCAGTGGGGCTGCACTGTGATAAGCATTTCTGTCAGCTCAATGCTGTGGGAGTAGCTGCATTAGAAATATGCACAATAGGGTAGGTTTGACAAATGAATAAGCGCAGAGTGTTCTTTAGCACACCATGTGTCTGAGCTACTTTAATGCACAGACTGATGTTTAAACACAGGAAAAGTGGAGAAATGATAATTTAAACTTCATATTCAGCTAGTGGCCCATGCTGGGGAAAAAACAGATGGTTGTTTCACTCACTCTTCGAAAAGAAGTTTATACCTGAGTCTTGACAATTTCTTAACCAGACACTTTTTAAATACTGTTTTGCCTTTTTATGAAAACCATGTCATGTTCATCCTGCCTAACTCTAAGAGTTCATAAGGCAGGTATCATCTTCTCAATTAGTCTTGTTTTCATAAATTGGCCAATCTTAAGGTATATTCACTTGAAGACTTCTTCAAGTCAGGGATTGACTAATTGTAGGGATGACACTAATTGTATCAGCCAGGCACCAATTCCTATCATGAAGGAAGTATAGATGACCAGAGGTAGATTTCACATTACAGTAATCTATGTCTGATAAGGAAAGTTTTGTTATATATCCTCTCTCAATACCCAAACTGTTCATGCTCACACATTACTGTAAATGATTTGGATCCATCAGCAATCAGATTATTCATCCAGCAGGCTACCATGGCACAACTCTTGACCTTAAAATAAGAAGCCAGAAGAGATATTAGGAGAAGCCCTAAGTAAAAATAGAATATGATCATGTTTCTGGGTTTTTTGTCTTAATAAAACACCCATATACATCTAGAGTCATACAGCATCCAAAAACAAAGCTACATTTCACTTAGTTGTATTTTCTTTCAGTGTGCATTGATAGTCAAAAGAAGAAAGTTTGACAGAGAAAAGTTTTGGGTGGTTGTGTAGATAGATTTACCTAAGGGAAAAAGGGGTACATAAATGAAGGGAACTGCATTTGGTATTTAATTATAGTCCAAAGTAATTGATCTATTAATTTTCTTCCTCAGCCTCTTCCATTTCTGGAATGAAAAAAACAAACAAACAAACAAACAAACCCCCATTTCACAAATTTAAGAGCTTGCTTAGTGCCAATAAAAAATTGAGGTGCACCTGCTTCTTCAATGGGCCAAACAGAATTAATTTGACAGAAACTGTAACTTGTGAACAGCAGCCACATTGCTGGGTCTTAAAAAAGTGATCAACTTCAAAATACAAAGACTTTTTTTGTCAAGTAGGTGTTCCTATGGTAACTACAGTAATGTTTACCTAGGAAAGCAATACTGGGGATTTATAATTTAAAGACATACACCAAACTTAACACCTCTGATTACTACTTTCCTTAGTTCTTTCTTCCCCCTTTTGTGGTGTCCTGCAGGAAGGTGAGGGGCTGAAATAATTTTGTGTCTATGCCCCCTGCCCCTGTTACTAGTTCCACTCCTGAGTTGACATTTTGCACAGAAATAGCTACAAGCAAGGAGACAGAGCTGGCTCCAAGTCACCTTCTGTGGCAGGTGAACTGCCAAGCAGGCACGTGCTGATCCAAGCCTGTGTTACTGCTGGAGCAAGGTTGTTCTGTGCTACGTATTTCGCAGTCCTTTGCCAGTCTCCTCTGTCCATGGAGGGAACGGGATTCATATCACGGTGTCAGCAGGAGGAATCAGCTGGCCAAGAATAGCTGGAAATATCAGCGTTTCAGCTCAAAGACACTAGTAAGGTGATTAGCATGGAGCATTGAGGTGACATTTTGCCACTTTCATCTGGAGGACAGAGTTTTGTTCAGGGGAAATTCATCACCTTTATACTCTGTTTGGTTTGTTTTCATGCAGGGTAGTCCTGAGAGTGGCTCTCCAACCAAAGGGCAGTTCTCCACAGTGGTCAAAGATGAGCTGGAGTGCATGGAGTTCCACCTGGGACTGTAAGAGCTTATGGGAGAGGATGAAAGGGAGAGCAGGGACAGGTCACTTTCTAGTGGGGGTTTGCTTCCAACCAGGAAGAATGAACAGATGAGGCCTTCTATAGACAGATAGGAGCAGGCACACATTCATATACGAGAATACCTGGCAATCCAGTTATGTACCTATTGACTGGAAAAGGAAAAAAAAGACTATGAGAACCACGAGTCAGTCAGTCTCACTTCTGTGTCTGGTAAAATCATGGAGCAAATCCTCCTGGAAACTATGCTAAGGTACATGGAAAATAAGGACGTGATTGGTGACAGCCAACACAGCTTCACTAAGGGCAAATGCCTGATAAATTTGAAGGCTTCCTATCAACAGGCTTATGGTGTTGATGGATGAGGAAAGAGAAATTTCTGTCATCTACCTGGACTTGCACAAAGCATTTGACACTGTCTGCAGAACATCTCTGTCTCTAAATTGAATAGATATGAATTTGACAGATATACCACTCGGGAGATAACGATTTGTTTGGATAGTTACAAAAAGCTGCAGTCAACAGCTTGATATCCAAGTGGAGACCAATGACAAGTGGTGTTCCTCAAGGATAGGTGTTGAGAACAGCACTGTTTAACATCTTTGCATCCAGCTCTGGGGCCTCCAACATAAACAGGGCATGGACATGTTAGAATGAGTCCAGAGGAGGGCCATGAAGATGATCAGAGTGTTGGAACACCACTCCTGTGAAGACAGGATCAGAGAATTGGGGCTGTTCAGCCTGGAGAAAAGAAGTTTCCAGGGACACCTTCTAGCAGCTTTCAGTACCTAAAAGGTCTGACAAGTAAGGAGAGGGAGAGGGGGTTTTTAGAGGGGTATGTCGTGATAGGACAAGGGGGAATGGTTTTAAAGTGACAGAGGGAAGATTTAGATTAGATATAAGAATGAAATTCTTGGCTGTGAGGGTGATGAGGCACTGGCACAGGTGGCCCAGGGAAGCTGAGGATGCCCCATCCCTGAAAGTGTTCAAGGCCAGGTTGGATGGGGCTTTGTGCAACCTAGTCTCGGGGAAGGTGTCCCTGCCCATGGCAAGGAGGATGGAGTGAGATGATTTTTAAGGTCCCTCCCAACCCATGCCATTCTATGATTCTATGAATGAAATGAATTTGTAAGCATGCTTACCTCTGATATTATTCTTTCTCATAAGTGCAAGGTCTGGATCCTGGAATAAGTAGAGTTCTCAGGGGAGAATCCATTTCAGAGCCAGGATCTTCTCTGCCATGTATTCACATGAATCAATAGCACTGACACAAATCTGATCCCATTTTGTATAGGTTTGGAGACTTCACAACGTAATGGCCCCACTGCCATTGCCTCCCCACTGTTCAGCTGAAGATGCCAATCTGGGGTTATCAGGGATGAGTTCAAAACCCCTAAGAAACCTACTGCTTGAGTTTCACCCAATTAATACTCTCCTCTCGCTGCAGAGAGAAGATAGTGCATCATATTGCAGCATAATTGGAGGTTTCATTCTTTCAGCCTTCATTAGAAGAACTCCCCCACTCAGATAGGAACTTGCTAAGTAGAAATAGGAGCATCAGCATCAGATTTTGAATGATGTGAGAATGCTAAACCACCTTCCTCAGCACAGACATCTTTGTAGGGTGTGGAGTTTCCTGAGAACCCTAGTGTTACTGAACCTTATTTTTTTTGTTTCTGTTTTAGAGTCATGTGTATTTCACTCAATTTTAATAGGGATGCCTGACTATACCCTAAGGTCTCCTTTCAATGTGTGTATGCTGATTGCATTTAATCAAGATCCTCACACATCAGTTTTGAGTCTCTTGATGACTGAGCTACAATTCTTTGGTGGAAAATTGTGATTGGAATTGCATAAGATACAGTGAGTGAATATAAAATACACACATACTTTAAGAAAGTGGAAATAACAGAGGAAGTAAGAAGAAATCACATAAATGTAATGCATTTTTACTGATTTTCTAAAGTTAAAAATGCTTATAACATTTGAAGCAACAGGAAATTGAACTTGAATAATAGGAATAATACTTTTAGTCATAAAGGTAAATATAAACCAAACTTCCTCAGTTGGAGTTACTGCCCCTGAATACTCCTGCTAATGTGAATCAGAGTTGTAATTCTGCAAAAGTTCCACTTACCCCTTTTGGCCAGTATAGCTACTTTAGACATGAAATTAATTCTCTAGGAAGTGCAAAGAAGGAGTTACAGGGAGGAGACATAGAACAATTTCCTAGGGTAAATTCAACCATTTGGTGTTAGTTTTTTACTCAGATGCCCTGAAAACTGGTTTCATTCTCCTAAAATAATTTCTTGTGGGTAAATCTGAGGACATCTGTCCGCTATAATCTCTTAGCCATATGTGATGCACACCATTACTTGCATAAATTTCCATAGATATGTATAACTTCTTTTTCTCCTTTTACACACTTCTTGCAAGCACCCTTCTCAGAGATCTGTATTTTGTCTTCCTCTCTCATGTCCTGTTTTCCACTGATAAGCATAAGGGTCAGGCCAAACAAGATCTTATAGGCACCTCCAGTATTCGATTCTAAATGTACATCTAAGGTAAGAATCCTTACTCAGGGCCTGAATAACATTGAAAGAGCTTCAGAGCTAGGTTCAGTTTGGAGTTTCTGATTTTTCCCAGCTTCTAAGAACTGGATTTCTTCCTTGCACAGAACTAGAACAGTCTTCGAAGTATTGGGTATTTCACTGTCTCCTTTATACCTATGCACAACCAGGAGTGAAAAATTAGTCAGATTCCTTGAAAGAACACTGGTACTATATGGATATCCCTCTGCAGAATAAATTCACTTTGGAATCTGTGAAGAGAAGTGGACACATCTTAATGTCTCTTTCCTTGTCATACTGAACAAAATGTTTAAGATAGACCACTTGAACTGCACCAATATTCCTGTATTCACTCTGTAGTGATTTAAGCCCAGCTGGAAATTATGCACCATGCAGATGCTCACTCAACCCCCCTCTTCCTTGCCCCCAACCTGGTGGAATGGGGAGGAGAGTCAAAATAAAACTTGTAGGTGGAGACAAGAACAGTTTAATTATCAAAATTAAAGTAAAAATACAGTAATGATGGTAAATGATGATAATAATGACAGTGATGTGGGAAAACTCAAGTGATGCACAATGCAATTGCTCACTATCTGCTGATGGATGCCAGACCCCGCTTCCCGACCCCAGATTTGCTCCCCTTCTGGGTAACTCCTCCCAGTTTATATACTGGGCACAACAGTTCTATGGTTTGAAATATCCCTTTGGTCAGTTCATGTCACCTGTCCCAACTATGCTCTCTCCCAGTTTCTTTTGTGTAACTTGTCACTGGCAGAGCAAGAGACAAGAAAAAAAATCTTTGGCTTAGCATAAACTTGACTTAGCAAAACCCCAAAATTTCTCATTCTGAATCCAAGACACAGCACTATAACTGCCAATGAGAAGAACTTAACCCTATGGTAGCTGAAACTAAGACAACTCTGAAGAGAATATGAAGTTTATATATAAATCTCTACAAAAGAGACATATAAAGTCAGTCCCTTGCATTCCTCAAGGCTGGAAGAACAAGACAAACTAAGGGTAAGGATTCTAAAAGTATTATTATATGCCAGCAGGCTACTCTTTTCTTTTAATATGTGTTGCATGGTATACTTTGCACCTTTTTTCTCCTTTTACATAATAGACTTCCAACTAGGATACTTGTTAGGAAACCAAGAGTAATTTTCTTGATTTTAATTATGTCATGAACTATAAGCGTGCTGAATTATTCCCACCTAGCTCCATCTTCTCCACTTTATCCAAAAGGGAGCAAATACTGTTGTGTGTATATATATATACATATATATACATATATATATATACACATCATATTCATTTTTTTCTTTTTTTTCCCTTTGTTTTAGAGATTATTTTGCAAGAAAGAAGGCACTTGGCTTACCTTGGTCAATGCAACATCACCTTGTTGTCCACACTTTTTCTCTGATTGTGCTGCCTGTGTCCCACAGGGTTTATTAATCCTGGAATTGAGGAGAATCCAAGCTAGTATTCCTTCAGTCTCCTTATTTTCTGTCTTAAAACGTTAGTGTGGCTGGGATACTCTTCAGAGACACTGATTATACTCGAGACTTGCTCATACTCTTTTTACCCCTGCAATTTTCTGTATGCATGAGCTCCTCAGAGTGCAGAGATACAGCAAATGTACAGCCTTGCCTATGTGTTAGTATTTATAGGTGCTACTGCCACAGATGTAATGAATGTTACCAATATTGGGTTTGTAAAATGTAGTCTTTTTATGTCCTTATTCAGGTACCAGTTTATTTATCTTTTGCTGATACTGTTGCAAACAGGAAAAGGAAGATTTCATTTTGTTAACTTTAAAAATAGTATCAAAAGAGGAGGGAAAATTTTTTGGTAGGGGGAATCTGAATCTACCATCAGTAGAGAAGACAGTGGCTAATTTTATGTGTTCTGTAAAGTGATTGTGAATGGTGGAAAGGGAGAAGGGGAGAAAGGGGAGAAAAAGAGCAAGGGAGAAGAACCTTTTATGTATCTGTATGTATTGGGACCCCGTTTAAAGGGTCGACGAGAGGCATTAGGAATGTATATGCCATGGCCACCCCCATTCATTCTGTTTGCCTCCTTTAATCTTTGATCCAGCTGCTCCAAACATCTGGCACAATGAACTCTGACTCTGGGCTGTGATTCACGGGGAGTCCCTGGGGATGTGTGTGTAGGAGCTGCTTTGCATTCCTCTATGGTTGTTTCTACACAACTCTGTGTGTCCTGCTTGTATGGGGATCCTCTCCCTCTCCTGCTGTGGATCACCCAGCTCCTTGCCAGCCAGCTGGCTGTGTCTGTTGCCAATGAGAGGTGGCTGCTTTCTGACTCCCTAGTCACACACACAGTCCCAGGGGAAGGCAGGCAACTGCTGTGACAGCCCAGCAAAGCAATGGCACCTCCCTTCTGCCCCGGTTCATCCAGCATTTGTTCCTTCCAGACCCCTGTGCACAGTAATACCACTTTGCTTTTGGTGTCACCATTCCTTTCTACAGACACAACCCTCCCCTCCTTCTGTCTATTTGTGCTTTTTCTACAAATATATGTCCCCTCTCTTCTCTCTCTCCAGGCTCCCCAGTTTATGAGAAAGACAACATCTGAGAGAAGTACGGGTGTAGGGTGGAAGAGGAAAGATGCTCCTCACCTGTCAGCCCTCCAGGGCACAGACAGGAATGGTAATTAGGGGGGTCTCCCCTGTCATGTAATAACCTACCTTCATCCCTTCAAGCATCAGCACAGAAGCTCTTGGAACTGCATAGAAGAAACAAAGAGTTAGAGCCACACACACTCACAGTGCCCTCTGCTTAAGACCTGGCCTTTTCCAGGGCTTCCATGACTGAAAGAGCCAGAAGAGCTGGGTGAGGGTGTGAAGCAGGTGCCAGCAGATGGGCTTCCAGCCAGGCCCTGGCTGGGACTGAAGGACGACGCAAAGGAGAAAGAGGCTAAACTCTACACCTGGCAAGGACCTGTGGGATATATCCCACATCCTTCATAATCTGGGGTGAAAGAAGCCGTCAAGCTGGTAATCTGGTAGAAGAGAGACCGCAATAAAGGGATCACAGGGAATTAGAAGCACAGATGGAGTCATAGTAAGACTTTTCCTCTTTCTCTACACCCTAGCAACTTTATCAAAGTTAACTCAGAGGGGCAGGGGTGTGAGGAGGACATGGTGCAGATTGGATATGGCAATGCAGTCACACTGGGGGAGCCACATCATGTAGTGGCTGGGATTTGGGTCATTCAGTAGCTGCTTTAAAAAAAATAAAAAGAGATAATATTTTAAGCAGCAACCCAAAGAGGGGAGAACCAGCAGGGAGTGTCAAGCTGTGGAGCAGTGGCAGAGAAAGGCTGTTAATTCTTGAAAATGGATGCACGAGCTAATCCTTCCCTGCAAATGCAGCCTGGTAAATGGTCAGACCCAGCAGCATTTTAAATGCCAGATCAGCTCTTACTTAAATGGCATTTTGCTTTATTATTTATTTATTTATTTATTTAACTTTATTTAATTTTTTATTTATTTATTTACTAAGAGTAGCTTTGAATAAAGGGATGACCTCTGTCTGGCACTGTGTTGTGATGGTTGCTTGGTGTTCGTTGTTGTTGCAGTAAGAGCGCAGGGATGTGCTAAGTTTGTCAGGGCTCAGACAACCTCGGACCTTTCCCCCCCACCCACGCTTAGCCACAATCCCCTCCCCGCGCTCAGAGCCGTCGTGCCCGGCCCTGTGCCCACCCCGGGAGGAGGAATGGAGCGGTGCGCTGCCTTGCGGGATGGCTGGGTGTGAATGGAAGCAGGAGCCGGTGGGGCCGAGCCGCGAGACGGGAGAGAGAAGGAGGGGGGAGGATTTGAGAAAATGCAGGGATACCGGGGGAGAAGGTAAAGCTTCGGCTGGCTTCCGAAGGGAAGGGTTAACCGAGGAAAGGTAGATGTGCTGTGCGGGCAGCAGGTAGTTAGCAGGCGAGAGTGTTGCTGTGGGATTTGTGAGAGGGCGGGGAAGCGGAAGGGCTCGGAGGGTACCGAGCTTGTGGGCAGAATGTAGGCAAATAAAAAGCCTGTCCGTAGGTCTGCAGATACGGTCCAGGGATGCTGGCTGAGGAGGCAGGGGGCTGGCAGGGAACTGCAGAGCCTCTGGGTCCAGAGAACCCGGGATGCCAGAGGGGAGAGAGCCTGGCAGGAAAGGGTGGCCATTCGCGGCACCTACCGTGGGGAGGAGCGGGGGGCAGCCCACGGGGGACAGAAGCAGGGAGCACAACCCGCCCGCGGGGCTGGCAACGCGTTTGCCCTTGGCAGGGGCATCGGTCCTCATCTCGCCGTGCCCAGTGTTGTCACCCTGCAGGCAAGGGAAGGGACGAGGGCTGGAGAGGGCAACCGGTCCTTCCAGTGGCAGTCTCTCCTTTCTGCTTGATATTTCTGTGTGTGTGTGCGTGTTTGTATGTAGAGGGCTGGTCGCTTCTCTTGCATCCCCCTCTCTCCCCTTGCCAGAAAGCAGCAGGCAGAGCCCAGGCTGGCATGCTGCTTAGTTTCCTGGAGGGATCTATGCCACTTGGTGGCACTAAAAAGTTGCGCTGAAGCCTGGTACTCGCCCATACGAAAAGCCCCCTCGTCCCCCAGCCCGGTGCAGCAGCGGAGCGCTCGGGCCGCCGGCACCGCGACCCTGGAGGTCAGCAAACTTCGAGGGGGCAGTTCGCAAAAGGTCGCCGGGACTGCGGGGATAAACTCTTCCCCGCGACTCCGTTTTAAACAGCTTTTTTTTTTTTT
>VZTE01005755.1:2938491-2967161 GCA_013397775.1 Eulacestoma nigropectus
CTTGCCGGAGCGTAGTGCAGGAGAAAGGTGTCGGTTTGTAGGGGGACTTTACAACCTTCAGAGCATCTGGAGAGGTTTCCCCACAGGGCAGAACGCAGGCTTACCTCCCTACAAACATAGAGAGGTTGTTCCTGTGCATATGTGAGGACGGGCGGAGGTGTTTAAGCAGGTGGGTCAGGCTGCAGCAAGTATTTAGGAAGACCAAGGCTGTGGTGGCAGAGAGCAAAGACCCATCTGTTGTTTCATCGTTTGTTTGTTTATTCCTCCTCCTCATGCCTTCCCCCTCCCTTAAATCCAAGGACCGTTCACGCCTCTTGCAAATGAGATTTGGGCGATGCTGAGAGAACAGCGTGTTGCATGGCGTGTGTGCATGTGCATGCATTCGCGGGGGTAGGATACTCCGTCCTCAGCATTTGCCTGTGATCAGAAGAAAATAGGATGTGCCTATAGCTGGAGGAGTGACAATGCTAGCCGAGTGGGGCTCACCTGCTGGTGATCTTTGCAGAGGCATTTGAGGATTATTCAGCTCCAGAAGGTCTGTGTGAGGAGTGCTATCTCTGCCGTGGCTGAAAATAGGAGGTGCCTACCCCTACCTGTCTTAATTATTGCCACCAAAAGGACCATATTGCCACCACTGTGGGAAGAAACACTTGCTGCCACTGACAAGGTAACGCTGTGGGTTGGGAGAGGGTATTTATGTGCCCTGGATTGTGGACAGAAATGCTGTAGATGAAGGAGGGACTCTTCCCCCCCTTTCCTTCCCTTCTTGCTTTTGCTCTGTACCCTGGTTGATGGAGGACTAGCACAACTCCTGGGGGATCAACAAGCCAGCCGGTGGGGTACCTCTCTAAGGGCTGCAGGGGCATCACGGGGTCAGGGTGCTGGAGGGCAGCTGGCACTGATCCCTCCCCGGGAGCGTGCTATGTGTGGGGCTGCAGGGGCTGGGGGTGCTGTCATACCTGGGCTTGGTGATGTGTGTGATATATTCCCTCCACTCACAAGTGGGGATTTGTCTTGCTAGGAGGTTATAATGGAAACGGGAGTGTATTTGTTTTCCAGAGACAGCCAGGCTTAGTTCAGCCATAGACTTTTCTCTGTGACCTTGGGACAAATCACTTGGCTCTGCTCAGCTAGTCCCGTCTGTTCCTTATTTAATAATCAAAGCTAATCTCTCCACGTGCAAAAAAGATTCATTATGGACTGAGGGGGACAGCGATACCACCAGCCAAGCAGGGAGACAGAGACTTAAGCACCAGCGTGCATGTACACATGCATGTCTGTGTGCACAGCCGCTCAGTTGTGGCAGCGCAGGTAGCTATGTCGGGAGTTAACCTTGTCCAGTAGTTTTCTCTAAGACCCAGGTCTAGGCACTTATTTGTAAAAATGCAGTCCTGCGTGCCAAATGTGACCACCATGGCAATTTTCACCACCGGTTGATTTCCAGGTTGTTTTATTTTTGTCTTCCCCTTGAATAGACCTGCCTGGCGGCAAACGCCAGCGGCGGGCGGTGCTCAGCACCAGGGACAGCGTCCGCTCCTCGCTGCGCGCTGCCCGCTCCGCTCGCCGCCGCTGCCCGCTGCCCGCTGTCCCGCACCCTGGGACTCCGCCACCCCGACAGCCCTACTCACATTCCATCTCATCCCTGAGAAGCAATTTCCGGCGGTGGGAAGGGGGTGGCTGGGTGTCGAGAGAGCCAAGAGGTTTCTTTCTCCTAGTCTTGAGGACAAAGTAGGGGATCATGTCAAAAGGGGCAGAAGATCATAAAAATACACCACTCTAAATCCTGAAAGGGAAAGTTGTATAGAGGAGTTAGCCATCAGGCTCTTTAAATCCCCTATGACTTGGTTTTTTGTCTCATTCCTAAACATTTCTGTTGCATGCTAATATTTTGCGAATTCTCAATTACTTTGACTACATGATAATATTTATGTTACACGATCACAGCCTTGATCATTATTTCAAATGTCCAGAGAGTATTTTTGGGGTCTTTACATAGATTTTCTGTCATTTTATTTTCGAACATAGTTATGACGTTCCTGGCACAGTGGTAGTACTGGCATCCCACCATAACCACTCTTGTTGCGACCTGCTGGAAAATGTTTTCTGAAGCTGCTATTGTCTTTTCTCAATCACCTCCTCCATCCCATGCAGTTTTATAAATTAATACAATGTCTGGGATTACAGATGAAAAGACACCTAAGATATTAGCTCCTGCATAATAAGGTATAACTGGGTTTTGGTAACAGCAGCAATATGTAGTATATTTGGCAAAATTATGGTGATCACTGCAAGTTTCCCTGGGAAGTTAAGCACCTACATACTAAAGCCAAAATCATTTCATCAACCTGAAAGCATGTGTGGACATAACATGGGGAAGAACTTCCAGGAATTGCTAAGGATCTTGTTGATAATTAAAGAATTCTCTGTTTATTAGCTATGAAGAAATGAGATCAACACTTCAGTGTGTTATTTCCAGTGGATGTTCTGACCAAATGGTGAAAATTCTCCCTTGCTGCTTAGCTTTTTCCTATTTCTAAGTGGAATTATAGAAAACTGCTTTGTAATCTCTCCTTTTGTATAAGGCTGGGGGTTTTTTTGTCAAAGATCTTGATCCAATGTCCACTGCAATTTGCAGAGCTGATAATGTAATGAACAGTGTTTGCTTGATGTTGGGTTTTTTGTTTGGTTTTTTTTTTTGTGGAAAGAAAAAATAATTTGTAGTAGAAATCTCAGAACAGGGTTCTCATATTTCATGATTTTCAAATAAAGACCATTTGAGTGCATCAGCTTTTGTATGACCAAAGTGATTTACCTCTAAGGAATGTGTGGAGGGGACCTCCTCCTGCAAAATGAGCCTCCCTAGAACATTGGGAGATAGATTGCCAGGATAGCTTGAAAACAATGCTTGGAGTTTGCAATGCCATAGCAGAAGTCAGCAAAACTTAGCATACTGAGTGTACTTTCTCCTAACATTGGTCCAAATTAAGATGAGCTGAGATGTCTCTCTCTTTATGTAACAGTTTTTCTAAGGCTGTTCCATATTTTGCCACTGTAAGATCTTCTCTGAGAGATAAGTGACACGACTGACTCTGAACCAGTAATTCGGTCGCTGCTTGCTATGGTGTTTTCTTCTTTGATGATAAAACATAGGTCAGTTCCTTGGGTTATACTGATTTGATCCATATCAACACATTATCTCATTTCTGATGGATTTAAATTAATTGTAGTATGTATTGCAAATGAAAGCCTGGAAAGCATTTAATCAGCAGGTATATGGCTTTAATTTATACAAATATAACATA
This sequence comes from Eulacestoma nigropectus, assembly GCA_013397775.1. Lineage (NCBI taxonomy): Eukaryota > Metazoa > Chordata > Aves > Passeriformes > Eulacestoma > Eulacestoma nigropectus. Next base: position 2,941,794 of record VZTE01005755.1, read on the forward strand.
TAAGTAAATTTTGTCACTACAAATAAATATATTTTAAGGAGGTTAGTTTTTGTGATTTTTCTGATCCTGAAAATTCATTATGGAGAACCTCAAACTTTAGATAAATCTTTACAGATATTTGACCAAGAGTAGTCTTCTTCTGTGAAGCACAGAACATATTTCTAAGTGCTTTCCTGGACTGGACCATGAGTTCTCGCTCTATCACAGAACTGTTCTTTGATTAAGTAATCTGATATCTTACTTTTATTATTTAAATCTGCCTGAAGATTCAGAAACTATAAATGAGCCTGCTGTGAACTTACAAAGGTATTACAAGGAAGAAACCCGAAGGGAAGCATTGATACTTCCCTCTTTTTAGTTGTTTTTGTTTTTCTGCGTGATACAGAACGAAATAAATAAAAGAATTTCTCTTAGCCGGGTTGGTGTTTTGTCTATTAGAAACCATCTAGCCAAGTAGGTTCAGATTGCAAAACACAGGTGCTTCGCTGCGGGATCACTAGTGGGCGCTGCTATAATAATGTAAGTCCCGGTGGAAAGGGGGTCACCCTGCAGCTTTAAACACAGCTACACCTGAGGGAGCAGAAGCCCTTAACAACAGTCAGACACATCCCATGTATAAACTGTCAGCCACAAATATAGTGGAAAATCAGCTCTTTGTGAACCGCTGCTCATAGTCTTGTTTTTGATCACGCTTTTTAATTAACGCCCTTAGATATTAGTGTGCTTTCTGTTTCTTTTGGTCTCTACAGACTGCTAGTACAGATGGACATGCATTTGCGATTTGTATAATTTTGAAAGTCTTGTATTTTTTTAATAATGAAAGATTTGCATGGTGTTTCATGAAAATTTACAGATGCTCATTTTCTACTCGGTTAAACCTCAACATGAAGTAGCTGGAACTCTGCCCTAAGGGAACAGCTGAGAGTTTCTCCTGACAGAGTCTGGCATGAAGTTTATATTGCCAGGGAGAACAGAGGTCACAGGACCATGTTGAGTGCTTCATCAGATCTGTATCTTCAGTCATCTGGGTAGTACATAAACTTTTGTCTAGGGCAGACTGAGCAAAGGACAGAGAGGGAGTGTTATTTTTCTGTCCTACTTCTTGTGCAATTGCTCCAAGTCTGAAGTTAGTGCACCAGAAGACTGAGACCAAAGTGTCCTCTGTTGTTAAAGCATGTGACTTCAGGATAAGTTTATAGTTGGATCCATAACTGAAATAAGCAGGGAACTGTGACACACCAGTAATTAAGTACCTGATTCCAATTCACTAATGTTTCAGTAAATTTAGGATAAGTCCATTGAGGATGAAGAAACTGAACAGCATGAAAAATAAATTTGACCCTAAGTGCTGTGCATGTTGTCCATCAATGAAAACAAGTTAAAGCAGATAAATTATTAACTGGGAAACGATTTCCATTATTTTGTGCATGCACTCAGGGTTCACTGTCTTTGAAACTGCTGATACCTCTGTTCTCAATCTGAAGGCTATAGCATGTCAAATTCCCCTTAGGATTATCTCTAACAAATTAAACAAGAGTTATACTTAAGCTTATGACATTTTACTTAATTTTGTTTTAATACTCATCTTGCTTGTAATAATATGCTTCCTGTAGTAAGAGAGAATTGTAATCAAAATGTGAAGGGAGTTGTATGTGATTCTTTTGGGAGAGAAGCACAATGAAATTGTATATTTGAATAGTTCCCTTGGCCATCTTCTCTTCAGGAAGACATTCTCCAGGAAATACAATTAGTGTGCTTAGTCTATTAGCTCTCTGCTCAGCCATGTTGACTAAAATGTGATTTGTTACCTGATTAGTCTCAGAGCATCTTCTCATGGCGTGGCCAGCTGTGCCTATCAGAAGGATGACAGATAATAAACACAAACTGAAATACAGGAAATTCTGTTTAAGTATATACAAAAAGAATAATTTTTACTCTGACTGTGTTAAAATAGGTTGCCCAGAAAAGTTGTGGAGTTTCCACCCTCAGAGATATTAAGAACCTGACTGGGCATGAAGCTAAGAAATCTATTTTAATTGAACTTGCACTTAGTGAGGGAATGGATCAGATAACTTCCTGAAGTGCCTTTCCACCTCAACCATTCTGTTCTTATGCGCATGAGTGCAAGAGTAAGACCAGAGAAGCAGATCTCTATTATGCAATACAAATATATTGAAATATTAGTCAATATAAAATCCTAATTGTTTCATTACATCATGAAAGGCCACAGAAAACATTGACTTAAGGTGCTTTGGATGTGGATCAGTGTTAAAGCAGAAGCAATGTTCTCACTGTAATTAGGAACTTTTTAAAGTCACAAGTAAATTGACTTTAGCTTTAATACAGTGAGGAAAGTTTGTTAATTCTGGAGAAACTGCAGTCTGCACCTGGCCCCATCTTTTCCCTTGGATGCCAAGGAGTGGAAAGATTTTATTGCTTTCAGAAATAGGAATCCCCCAGCTCTGACATGTCCTAGTATTGTGGAACCAGAAATATAAAGGAGACCTTCAGCTTTGCCTCATTCTTTACTCTGTAATTTTATACTGATAGACACAACTATAAACAGAGAAGAGCAAACAGCTGTTCTTTGGAGGGAAGAAGATAAGAATGGCCTTCCTGCCCTCTCTTTCTCGTATATCCTGTATGGAAATTGTTTAATCCACAGACATAAGACCAAAAAATTTGGTGAATATGTGTTGCAGAATTAAAATGGTGGATTGGATTATTTTTTTTGTACCATGAGCTCACCCCAAGCCCCTGAACTCTCTATATTTGTACATCTGCAGATCCACATGCAGGTAGGTTATAAAAAGACATCTAATTGTATACGCAGCTGCAGTCTGAGGCAGAGCTGGCACTTGTCTAGATATACTTGTGTTCTGGACATGGAGCCTTAACTTGAGAAGTTCAGAAAAATAAGCATCCATGGTGTTAATGGAGTACTATTTCTGTTCAAATGGTAGTAAGTTAATAAATATATATTTTTTAAGTCATACTACATTCAATTAATTAAAGGTACAGGAATTTAACAGCTGTGATCTTGTACAAAGATATCCCCTGTTGTTCATCCTTTTGACTGTTTGCAAATTATACGGTATCAACTTCAGAGTGATGGAACAAATAAGTGCAAGACATAAGCAATAGTGATAGTCTGTAATTAGAGACTAATTAACCTGACCTGAACTGCTGTTATTCCTTAGTGGCAAAGGGTTGCAGTACTGATAAGGCAACTCTTCACAGACTAAAAAACCACAAACCTTCTTGAAGTGTTTTACAGTTGTCTAAACTTTATTTTATTATTAGCACTTTATATTACTAAAATTAATATTATATGAACTTATTAATATTGCAATAAACATTTAAATATATATAATGTTTTCTCTTTTTAAGGATTTGCATTTTATTTGGGAATACTCCCTCGAACTCACTCACTCCTCTCTGTAAATAATTTATAATTTATACATCTAGATAAAATAATAATTGAGAAAGCCTAACATCAAGAAGAAGAATGTTTTTAGATTTGTGTGTCTCATCTTCAGAATCGGGAAGAATTTCACTGTGGCACTATACTGAATGACCTAGCTGTGAGGAGTAAATTCAAGATTAAAATCCTGTGCGATTTTCAACTCAAAGAAACAGAGGTAGATTTTCTATGGCAATGTTTTCTTTCACTTTACAGTATCTAGGTGCTGTTAGAGTCATTGTTAATGGATTAGAAGTGATTGGTGGTGTCTGAAATGTATGGCATTTTTAATTGTTTTTATTGCATCAAAAGTTTTATATCATTAAAACTAGGATTGTGTTCTGCCCCAGAATTTTGCAGTTGTTTTGTCAATAATGAAATTGGGCATATTGTTCACTAAGTAACTCAGCATCTTAGATTTAAAAGTGCACTTACCTTTCTGTACTATCAATGTATTCACTGGCAGGTGAGGAGCGATAGATGGTACTTTAATGTGCTCAGGGATCAAGACCTGGCAAACTACTGTTTAAGCACTATATTTAAAACTGGAAGAATTCTGCTGCAAATCCACTGCCAGGTGCAGAACATTTCCAAGTACATTTTCTAGTTGCACAAGTTAACCACAGCCCAAGGTGCGAAGTATTTGCTGATTTATTTTTATCTATCCTTCAGCAACAGTAAAGATGAGTGCAGTTTGCATTGCGGTCTATAGGTAAACGTAGCTGATCAAATATTTTAGGCATTAGTGCATCTGTACAGTCTTTATGTTGGCTTCTTGATACCAGTGAAGTCTGTAGGGTTGTCTACAATATACAGATTTTTCAAATTGCTTTTTGATGATTTTTGAAGTAAGGATATGAAAAGGTGAAAATAATTTCACTGCTTTGATGTTTCAGAATTACTGTTCCTTTGCTTAAAACAAGGATAGATATTAACAACAAAATCAGTTTTCTTAATGTTGTTTAAAAGCGAATTTGTTTCATGTTACATTTTGCAAAGTAAAAATAGATTTATACATTCTGCATTCCTTAGAATAACAGCTCTGTGTGTCAACAGCAGTTTCCTAGTGCTGGAATGGATAACAGAGCGCAGCCCAGGGTACATTAGTGTGGCATATGTATTACAGACATAGAAAATGTCTAAAATTAAAGAGAGTAGTTTTCGAAGACACATATTAGAAATGGCAACACCTTTCTTCTGTAGAATTAAATACTTGTCTGTCTTTTGTGCATTTGAAAACATTTCCCCAAAGAATTTTTAAACATGATTGTCAAAAAGAAAGAAGTTGATTCACACTGGCAGAAGCACAAGCCAAGACTGTGAAATACTTAACTGAGATAAAGTTTTCCAGCTTGAAAATTATGAAAGCAAGCATACACAGTAGACAATGTATTACAGGTATTGAGAACTGTAGAAAGAGGTGCAATTTTAGAAAATATTGTAAAGTTGACTTTATAAATAATTTTAAAGCTCTGTCTCTTATTTATTAATTTTTTGAAGGGTATGAGGATTATGACCACATGTGCAGATCTGCACAGCTGCCCACTCGGAGATGATGATGACTCCTTAGAGAACACATGCCAACTCCTGGTTAACCATCAGTATAGTGCTCCTTCTATCCAGAAGATTTGATAACTGCTTTTCACCAGCTCTCCAGCTTTTTCCATCATGTTGTCTCTACCAGCCTAAACCATTTCCTAAAATGGTCCTTTTGCTGTTCCTTGCAATCCTACTGTTGAAGGAAGATGTCTGTGGGAACTTTGGGCTTTTGGTTTCAGCACAGGCAAATGAGAGAAGGGTGGTGGCACACATGCCTGGTGATATTATCATTGGAGCTCTATTCTCTGTCCATCATCAACCAACTGTTGACAAAGTTCATGAGAGGAAATGTGGAGAGGTAAGAGAGCAGTATGGTATTCAGAGAGTGGAGGCAATGCTACATACCCTTGACAGAATTAATTTGGACCCCACACTGTTGCCAAATATAACGTTAGGATGTGAAATAAGGGACTCCTGCTGGCATTCTGCTGTGGCTCTGGAGCAGAGCATTGAGTTTATAAGGGACTCTCTTATTTCTTCAGAAGAAGAGGAAGGGATGGTGCGATGTGTGGATGGATCATCATCGTCTTTCCACTCCAAAAAACCCATTGTTGGTGTCATCGGGCCTGGCTCCAGCTCCGTTGCTATCCAGGTCCAGAACTTGTTGCAGCTTTTCAATATACCTCAGATTGCTTATTCTGCCACAAGCATGGACCTAAGCGACAAAACTCTGTTCAAGTATTTCATGAGAGTGGTGCCATCTGATGCACAGCAAGCAAAGGCGATGGTGGACATTGTCAAACGCTATAACTGGACCTATGTTTCTGCTGTACACACCGAAGGTAAGAGGTTGTTTTTTTACCATATAAAAATACTCTGATGTGTTCTAATTGATGGATGATGATAGTTTGATGCTGTTGGGTTTTTGCCAGCTGTCAACAGTATAGATTTTACTTTACTTAATAATAACTTTACATTCTCTATGGGTCTGAAGTAGCATCATGTTGCCAATGGCTGAAAACAAACTTTGAAACATAGGATGGTGTGTGCTCTAGGGCCACTCATTGGTAAAAGTGCTTGATCTGGAGTCTCCTAAATTACCTTAATTTAATTTAGTTGACATTTATTTATTTTTCTTTATCTACTAATCAGCATATTTATGTAGAATAATAATTATGACTATTCTAGAATCAGTGAGATAACACCTGGTCTTTATAATGCGGATGAGAGCTAAATCATCATTTGAAAATGTAGCTGAGTCAGAATGTGTTCCTGCTTAATATCTGAGCGACAGAGGCACAGGTACTAGAAAACATGCATTTCTAGATAATACTTGAATGCAAGTTGTCCCAGCTCCTCGAGATCAGAAATCTTTCCATCCTTTTTCTAGTACTCCATGGAATACTGCACCACTTCTTGCTCTTCCTCTGGCCACTGGTTTTGGGAGAGAGCAAGGGAAGTTTCCTTGACTCTTCCTCACACATTTATGCTCCATCAGGTGTCCAGAAAATCAGAACTGTGTGCTAAATGGCTTTCCTCTTTTTATTTATTTGACGTAGAGCTTAAGCCTTTTACCCAGTGTTCAGAAGAGTGTGTGGTTAAAGGAAAATGCTATGGAAAAGTGTACTTGATTTCATTATTCCTTGTACTGATAGAATTGAGTGAGTTCATCTGGCTAGAAGTGACTAGAATTTCATACTGCCTTAAGAGCAAATTTCATCAGCCTCCATCTAATGACACCACCATGTAAGGAGTTTTATGGAATTAAGTTCTGTGATGAGTTTTAGGACCTCACCACGTTACCTCTGTTCAGACAGCTGCTGAATGGCAGGCTCAGAATACAATCTGAGAATGAAAAACATTAAGAGATTGAGTAGTGGTGGCGACGTTGCTGAACAGCGGCGGATGCTGCTGGCTTTATTACAACCAATAGCGAGCAGATTGCCCTTCCCACACACTGAGTATGCTTCTCTGGCAGAAGAACCATTATACTATTTATACTATTCAAACCCCTTTTGAGGAGATGCTGGTCCAATGGTATAATGTCGAGATCTCTTTCCTCCTATGGATATGCAGATATTATTCTGCAGTATTTTTAAAAAAATGGTTGGAATTTACATGCAGATTGTTGCGATCACATTTCCATCATGATAGCGAGAGCTAGTAAATAGCTGAAGCCTCTTTTGTATAGGGATGACATTAGCTGTTTAATGTAAAACTTCAGTGTATAAAACAGTCTATAAATCACCCTACATGAGACCACGTAGTGAAGGTATTCTGTACCAGCTGATGCCTTTGGAATGGTTAGGTGTGCAGCCTTCCCTTCACAAATATGTATGAATAACATCATGGTCAAAAATAAAATGCCACTAACAATAGCATAACATTTTAGGTCCTGACTACTTTTGATGACTCATCTAGTTTTTGCTATGAACAACTTTTACACCTCTCCTTATTGAGATGGGATGTATTTATATTCAGTGTGGGAATAGTCATGCTTATATCAAGGTCTGATTCTTCACAGAGTGAAAATATGTGCTTTTGCCACTTTGTGTGGACACTGTTTGGAGCAGATTGTAGCATATGGCACATTGATCTTACAGCAGAGGAACTCTTTACTGTGCACTGGAAAAAAGGGAATAGGGACACAAGGGCTGAAGTGGGACACAGGTGCTATGGGCAAGACAAGAGAAGTAAATGAGAGAAGAGCTGAATGTGAAGAAGAGGAAATGAAGACTTATATATGTAGTACAGCGTGTGCCTGCTTCTGCCATTATTAAAGGGGGTATGGTAGGTGGAACATTGTTAAAACCAGAGACCTCATTCATAGCATATTTACAGCAATTTAATTTTGGACTTCAGTGAAAGAACATTAAACTTGGGTCAGCCTTATGATCCTGTTATATAGTTGCATAGTCTGGTAATGATGATGAATAGGCTCTCCAGGCAAATAACATCAAAATTTTATTACAATAGAACAGATGGTATTTATGAGGGAATAGAAAATACTAACTCATCAAGGTACTTCTTTGAAATGTGACAGTGTCTGATGTTCTGGATGCTTCCAAAGTCTATGGCACATATTACCCCTTGCATTTTTTTTCCTAGCTACCATTAAAAAACCCTACACATGAATGCTAAAGAAAAGGAATTGAGTAAATAAGCAAAAGAGAGATCATTTATTTATTTATTTTGCAATAATTTTTCATTTTACTATAGTATCTGATAACTTATAACATTCTAAATATGCCACTCAACTCAGTGGCCTACATTCACAGGTATTATTTCAAAATAGAAAAAATTTATTAAATGCTGTTCCTTGCAATTTTTATTGATGTAGGATCTTGACCACCCATTGAAGGTAGTCCTTCTTTTCACACTTCCAGTAGTTCTTGCCAGTTACATTCATTATCTTCAGCTAATTTTCATTCATTAATTCATTTATTAACCAGAATTTTCTGATACTTATGATCATATTCTGATCAGTATGATCTTTGGCTTCTGTGAAGGATTTCCAAGGAGAGGGAGTATCTTCTCTTCCAAAGCTGGATGGGGAGTAAAAAAGAGTCATAAAAAGCTTGTTAGTTTCATTCCTTTGGTGGTCCCATCAGCAGATAAATTTATAGATCTCTTTTTGGTCTAGTATAAGAAAGGCCTGACATACGTCAATAGTTTCATAATAAAAAGCTTCTAGTTTGAATCTTTCCTTATGTACTTATTGTCTGTGTCTACAGTGGATTAATGTTTTGGGAGGTTAATCTGAAGTTGTGCTGTTAAATCCTTACTCAAGACGTCCAGATTTAAAATATACAAAAAAAATTTGAGAGATTCTTGTAGGCTTTGCTCCTTTGACATTTAGCATTACAATTTAAACCAGGTGATACCTCCAGGTGTACAAGAGACCACTAACAGTAAAAGTTTTTCCTAAAAATGGGAAGGTAGCAAGGACTGCTGTTAGTGTAGCTACTGTAATTTTAAGGAGGAAGGTTCTACAATCCCTTCAATAGAAAATGTGAGCAGTAAATGAATGATATTTCTCATAAAGCAATGGTCATCTTCACCTAATGCAGTGTATTTTACACAGGCCAATCAGAAATATTTGCAAGTCTTAGATGGTCTTGGGTTGTAACTCTGCCTTGCTTGGCTCTGTTGGGAATCTATCATCATCTTCTCTCATTCTCCAACTCTTCCTTGCATTGAATTACTTGTGGGGCTCTACTCTGAACAAATCTGGCTTCAAAATAAAACCTTTCCATGCAAAATGAGAGCCGTTTTTCAGAAAGCCATATCAGTTTTGAGGTACAATCCACATTGTGGCCTCATGAACACACAAGTTAGCAGTGCATGGCAGGGAGCTAGGAGTGAGCAGAAATGAGGTAAACTGGGATCTGAAACTCCTTGTACTAAGGACCTATCGCTCAAAGCCTGAAGCAACTGCCTTCAAATTTATGGATTACTACAACAGCCATGCATGGTGTGCTGGAGTTCCTATTGATCTAATTCTTTCAGTTGACATTAAAGATTTTTTTTTCCACTTCTGTGATAGAAGCAGAGCTTAAAAAACTTTCCTTAAAATTAAACCAACATTAACTTCTTAAACCAACTTCACAGACAGACAGCAAGCCAGTAATGCAGCTGAGAATTCTGTGTGCACTTCTCTCTGAAGAAAAGTAGCACAGCAGAGAGAAGGCCCCTAGTTTAGTCTCTCAGTCTTGCAAGAATGTTTGAGAACCTTTTTAGCTCATGTAACTGTTGTCCACCTCTGTGGAAACTAATGCACGCAGGAAGGCGTAGAGAGGAAAATTTGTGCATGTGTTTGGCTTTTGAGTGGTGATGGTTGGCACGCAGGTGGGCCAATGCCGCTCATGCACCGTGGACGTTTTTCTCAGCCTTTTCTTTCTTAACCACTTGGCACCACAGTTAATCAAAAATGGTTGGAGAAATCAGGAAGAGAAACCAGGTTGGAGAAATCAGTTTCATTCAGCTGGCTACCAAAAGAGATAGAGCTGCCTGTTTACCTCGTTTCCCATATGAAAGCACTCCCTGGTCTTTTTGAAAGATTAAAGAAAAATATGTGCAATTTTCTCTTCTCCTGTCATTGAGGTTTGAAAGCCTCATTCTGAAAGCCAGTTTGAACTCAATACCCTCCTGTTAACTAGACTGACATTTGGATCAGGTCTTCCTAGTCAGAAACAAGATCAATCCCTGAGAATCTCTGCTTAAAATTTGCCTGGAGTCAAATGAACTAATAACTAGAAAGGCAATTTTCATTGCCATTGGAAACCATTTATTTTGCTGCACTGAATGGGGTGAAGAGGTTACGTATGCTGGAAAAATAGAACTGTACAGGGGTACAATTGAAACACAATAAGCCAAATATATTGGGGGTGGCAGGGGAGAAATTTATTCTGGTTATGTAAAAGGTGTAATTTGCTTTTGAACACAGCCTTAAGAATAAGGCAGTTTGTTGACATTTTCTTCAGGCAGCTCTGCAGGTAAACATCGAATGAAACTCAGCCTCAAAGTCTTCTGTGTTTAACATCACTTTCCTCCACTTAAATTTATCATAAGTGCATATAAAGAGGTAGTTCACATTCATTTTCTTGGGATGTAATCCGGCAAAAGCAGACTTTATTTTCCCTGCACAAAAGGGTTATTTCACAGTTTCTTTCATATTTGTTCAAATGTATTTGGTTACAAGACTGGTTTTGCCCACATCCTTTGCTCCCAAATAAAAAGCTAAGTTAAAATTAGTCATAGTCTGTGAGAATAGGATGAAGAAATGAATGAAAGAGCTGCAACAAGTTGAAGTTAAACCAGTTGCCTGGAACAAACTGTACTTATATGAGGTCTTTCCTTCAGACTCTGGATTTTTCTCCTTTAGAGACAACAATTGTATCACGGTCAGAAATACTGTTTGCTTTTCACAAAAGGATACAACTGAAAATTTGGTTAATTTTATTTTTTCATGCTTTATATGCAGAAAAAAACCCCATGTTGAAATAATATACCAAGAACGTCTGTGCTAGTCCATGAAAATATTTTCAGTTGCAGACAAAATCTATTTCTAAAATTTGATTTTTGAAAATTACAAATTTCCTGTCTAAAGACTGGAGAGTATTCTATTCCAACAATGTTTAATTTTTGTCACTGGGTAAAATAATTATGTGTTTGGAGTTTTCTGAAATTACTTTTAAACTGTTTAAAACATAAATTTTGAGATCAGAATGACCACAATTTGATATTCTCTTAATCACATTAATCTTGTAGCAAAACTGAAAAATATCTCTCATCAGAAAGAAAATGTGGGGAGCAAATACCCAATTCAAGTTCCAATCCTATCCTGTTGCTTGCTCATTTCTATTGAATGTTGACATCTGAAACAGAGGTAGCCTTTTTCTTCCCTGATTTCAAATATTTATCCTAGCATCCCAGTTGTGAAAAGTGAGCAAATGCTACCTGCCAGCTGGGAATATTGAGACAGAAAACTGAAGTAACATCGAGTTAATGTTTGTGTTGCTCTGCAGTGAGTGACTACTCAGACAACACTTTAACGCTGCTGTTAGCCTGCTCAGGCCAGACACACCTGCTGTGAAGGAGCTTGACTGACAGAAAAATATAAAATGAGGGGTATACTCCTCATTCTGTTAGTGCAATGGGGGTGAAAATTCTTAGGACAAATACCATGAGGCAGCAAAAGGAATATGAGCAAGGAGGTGTGCTATTCTAAAGCTTAAAAAGAAAAGTAATTTTTAAAGGAATGATGTAAGGTGGACTTAGCTAAGAGCAGGTCATTTGTGTTGTCAAAATGTCACTTTGCTTCTTTTGTTTAGGGTCTAAGTCACTTTTTATGCCACTTAGACTCTATAGCAACTCAATGAAAGTCTCAGTGTCATGAAGCTTGCCTTCACTGAGAAGAAACAACAGGAGTCCAGCTTCATCTTCCATTTTTCTGCTGCTTGAGGCCTGGAAATGGCACAGTTACTGTCCCCCTGACCAGGATGCATCTCTTCAATCAGAGAGGGATCTAGAAAGTTGATGAGATTTGGAAATCTTTCAGAAAACAAAGTTTCACTTCACACTGGTTATTGGGTCAAAGCAGTTTTACAAAAGATGGTTCTTCTAATATGTGCTATCAGATGCCTATGGGTAGTGGCAGTGGTTCCTTTTCTGTATCTTTCATTGATATTTTGTCTTTGAGATTAAAAATTACATCCTATAGACCTGGTTGGAAAACAGATATTCCATGAAATTAAAAAAAAATACATTTCCTGAAGTAATTTTTATCCCAAATTGGAATTCAAAGCTAAAATAACAACTTTTTGTAGGGAATTAAAGCTATGACAAAATGTAGAAGCTGGTCAAAATAAACTGCTGGAAGTTGTTATACTAAGAGTTGATAAAAGATAACTTGATAAATCAAATGTTCTAATCTATGTTAACTTTTAACTGTTTTTCCCAAATATTAGTATTCCTTAACAGTTTTGGCAAAAGGTTTTTTATTCGAGAAAGAGCTGGAAGTTTCCCTCACATCTCATTTTCTTTAACATGTGTTTTATACCACCAATCCTGTATACAAATCAAACATTTTTGGATATATTGAAATGTATCCAAAATTAATCCAATAGTTAAGAAGAAGATGATGAATCAGGTCCCATTATTCATTATTGGTAAACTTGTGTGGTACTTCTGAATCTGTGTTCCTTATCCTTCAAACTGTAGATTTTTCTTTTTTCATGCACATTAGCTAGTGACAGGAAATTTAAATCATCAATTTGTGAAGTAATTTTTCATAAATTTTAGAGTCAAAAGTGCAATTAGTACATTTTGATATATGAAGAAAAAAAACAGATCATCCCCAGACTCCCAAAACATTATTTCAAATTCCTTGAAATTGATCCTGTTATTGAGAATTCAGGGGTGATCAGAATTGTTGAGACGGGAGCCAGGAAAAAGGGGAGAGAGACAGAAAAAAGCTATCCAACACCATTGGAAGGACTAGGATGAGAATCCACTTTCCAGAGTGCTAATCTAACACCCCAAGTAAGAAAGAATTTACAAGAAAATAGGATTTAATTTCCTACAGAAAGAAGGAAAAAAGAGGATATCCTGCACTTGTCAGTACCTTTATGCATCAAAACTGCATTGTAGGCAGTTTAACAGTGAAGGAATTATATTGATGGTGCTTCAAAATTTGAAGCTTTCTGTGCAGTAAAGGAGCAGAATAGATATTTCCATTGGTCCATACATGAAGAACATTTCCTGTGCCTGGAAGAGCTAATTTGTGATTTTTTTGAAAGCTAAGAAAGGGCAAAGGGCTTGTGCTGGATCTTTTAAACTTTTCTGCCTTCCCTAAGGCAGTTTTAACTAGCTGATTCTTGAATCATGCAGGAGACAGTGATCTTGGAGGTGAGCCAAAAATTATAGACTTTGCTTTAATTTAGTTTGAAAGCCACTGGAGAAAGAATAATGTTGCATCCATCTTACTAAAATCTGATTGCAGGCTTATGATGTGGAGGCAGCCCATGCTGTAACACGTGGTGTTTATATAATTATATTGTACGTGTATACATTAAAGGAGTGATTGGAAAGGTTATTAACAGAACAGTTGCCATCTACTGTGGCAACTGAATTTGCAGTCAATCTTTTTCATAAATCTCTGCCTTGTTTTTAAAATAACCTAATGTAACTCATAATTCTAAATATACTGACTGTAAGAGAACATATGTAAGATTTCCGTTAACTGAGGCATTTGATTTTTCTTTCTGGAAGTCTGACAACATTTATGCTCGGCCAGATACATGGTCTGGATGATATATGTGAAAGCCTCCATATAAAATCAATTACATTGTCAAAGGGCAAACAAATAATGTATGGGCAATGGCTTTTCTCAAAGTGCAATATATACAAGAAGAATTGGAAAAATAATATCTGGGATGGATGGTAAACCATCACACTGAATGAATCCCATGGCCAAAATCTAACCTAGCTGCTGAGAACAGTGTAAGTATGAGGAAAATTCCTTCACAGACTGTTCCTCAGTCTGTTGTGATCTAGTCAGAAGCTTCCTATTTGTCTTTGACTCAGGTTAGATTTTTTTTTTTACCTTTTCTTCCTGAGATAGACTTCTTCTAACTTCCTATTTGACAATACAGGCAGTAGGAGGAAGAATAGAGGTACTGCCAAAAGAGAGGTGCAAAATCATAATGAGGGGACTGTGATAAGGATCTAGGAAATTTCCTTACCTCAGTGAAGACAGTTACAGCAGGCAAATCAGTTGTCCAAGGCTGCACTTCTGGAGTGCATAACACAAGCATATATAAACTATAGTTGACCATACATGGCAGAATCACAGAACATGTTCACCTTTCCCTGATTTGAATTTATAGAAATCTGTTCTCCATATCTTAATTCTGCTGTGTGATATAGGTAATAAAATGACAGCTAGTTGTTTGTAGTTATTACTTAGGCTAAAACATATTGTTTATAAAGATACACACAGATCATCTTCACCTAGGGAGCTCATGTAAAGACAGCTGATTTCACTATCGGGTAGTCTGTTCAGGCTGTGAATTGCTCATTCTTCAGATGAAATAACCAGCTGTGTTTCTCCAGCCTATAGCCCTTTATCATGATAAGTTCTTCCTAGGGAAAATCTTCTCTTCCCAGGAGTTGTTCTAATCTTTATTTCAGCAAAACCAAACAGCTTTAGTTCTCCTGTCACTTCCGTAAAGTGGCTTTTCCAGATGCTGAGTTTTTCTTATAGTCCTTGTATGAATATTTTCAATTTTGTCAAATTCATTTTTAAGAATATGTACCCTTTTTCTTAAGGAAATTGTTATTCCATTTACTTCGTCACCTTGAAGTCAGGCAGGAAAGTGTTTTCCATAGATCAGTGGACAAAGTGCTATTTCTTACCTTATTAGCAAACCAATACAGTGGCGGCCTGTAAACATATACTGTTTATTTTTCTCTTTAGAGTTATCTTTCTCCCTCTTGTTACAACGTCTGCCTACCTGGCTTACTATGTCCCACTCCTCAAGGTTTGGTGGGGTTTTTTTAAACTTCTCACTGTTTCTTTTCTGGTTGCATTAATTCTTTACTTCTACTCCCAGTTAGGTTTGATATTTTTTTCCTCTTATCCCTCCCTGGTAACAATAAGATTACCGAGCAACTTCAGGTAATTAATTCTATAAATAAGATAGGATGCATTGATTTGGAAATTTCTAAAACTTTTGGTTCATGTGACCCTGACTAAAAACCAATGTAGACTGAACCCTGGCTAAAATAAAGGCCATCAAAATTGCCCACTATTTTAAAGTTCTTTCACCAGGAGAATCCAGACTTAGTCCAGGTGTATTCTAAAGTTCAGGCTTTAAAGTCTAGATTCTCCTTTTAAAAGATCTTAGTCTAACTAGATATATTTTTCAACAAGTCTACATTCTTAAACCTCGAGTATGACAGTTCTTCAATTTGCAGATTTCGCATTTAGCGAAAAATGGGACATTTTTTCACATGCGAGCAAAGCATTGAAGGTGAAAGGTAAACTGAAAATCTTCCTCTATTTTACCTGCAACGAGCGTCATACCCGGCTTCAGTCTCAATTACATTAGGATAGGGTTCTTGAACACAATATCTGTTGCACTTGAAGAATCCAACACCGTCTCCCATTCACCTTCTCTCCATCAAGTTGCCTCAAACATGGTTCTTGTAGGCAAGATGAGTGAGCGGATATGTGGATATGCTCTTGATGGTGTTCCCTAACTTGCAGAAAATATTGTAGGTGTTTGTGATCTGAGAGCGCTGTTGAACAGGCAGCAGAGATACTTCCTGACAGGAAGTGAGTGAAGCTATGTTTAGTTATGAAAAAGGAGCAAAAGCTAGAAGTTTGGAAAAGCATCTTGTACGTCTGCTGATGGAGGAAAAGCAGTGAGTGTCAGCTCCTCTCTCATTTCCATGTTGGCTCTGCATCTCAGAGAATTTAACCATAGGTTTCCAAAGAAGTCCAGGGAGGAAAATAAGCAAAAACTTAAAGGTGCTTCTCATTTGTTTTTATAAGTAGGACAGAACTTCAGATTGCATTTGATAGGTAAGCATTTTTTCCTTTTTCTTCCATCTTTACCAAACAAAAATATAGGACTCAAATCCTTTTCACATTAACAGAAGCTTTCAAAAAGATTAGGATATGTGCCCAAAATAGGACTGTGAGAGAGTACATATTATCTTTCCAATATAAGCTTTTCATATGTCTTTAATCACGGTTATATAAAAAAATGGTTTCTTTGGTCTTTTCCTTTCAGCAGCATTGTGGGATGTGAAGTTACCTTGCATATTTTCATGCATATGCAAAAAGACAAGCAATTTGTGTGACCTATTTCTTTTCCTAAAGGGAAAGTATGAGACAAACTCAAATTTAAGGGGTCTAAAAAAATGTTAAAGTTGGATCAGATGCTCTCCTTCCCTGGGTTAAATATCTGCCTTGAAAGCCCACTGTACAGGATATTTTAATGCTCAGCTTCTTCTTTTGGCACGTTCATGCCTACTGAAAAAAAAGTGATATATAGACGGTCTGCATCTTACTGCGTATGGGGCTGAAGATTTTGTTAACTCAATTTCTATGCAGGAGTTTTTATATTTTTTTCTTAAATCTAAAGGTATTTATACAAAGCATAATGTCTGTCATCACACTTAAGTCGTTCAGAATGAAACATCTGGTGCATCATGCATTCAGAGATCTCAGCCTTATTGGTTTTGCATAGAAGACAGACTGCTGCCATGACTGGGACAGGCTAGGAGTGTAGTATCTGCTGGTAAGCTACCTTAGACTCAACTGAGATGTGCAAACTTTATAGTTATAGGAACATCCTGCCATGGAGTTTTACTGAGAAGTGAGAGTTGCTTGACCTGTACACTTACTAATTGCCCATTTCCTCCAGCCTGTGGAGAAGTGAGATGAAAATAGGTCGGGCACAGGAGACAAGGTGCTGAGAAGATCCTCGGTCACTTGTGGTTGGTTATGCCCATGTCAGGCTTAATGGTGAAGCATCTCCAGTTGCTTGTGATGGCATGTTCATCACACTCAGCCACATTAGGAGAGGGAAGGCTATTGTGTCCTCTACTCTGTGCTGTGGACCTGCCTTTGCTGCTTGATTAATTTTTGTCTCTGCGGATGGAAACACAGTACTATTTCTTATAGCCTCCTTCAAGAGTGGCAGTCAAATCAAATCATCCAAACCAGAAAATTCAGCCTGGGAATACTGGGCGTGGAGAGAAAGACGGTGGAGTGGCTACTGGAGAAGGGAGTTTGGGATGGTTTATATGGAAGTGAGAGAGCCAGTTGTGTGCTCTTCTGGACTACCTGTGTGGCCCTGAGGAAACTAGATTTCATGCCAATGTCTCAAGATGGAGAGACTGGTTCAAATACACCATTGGGCTGTACCACTACAGTATTGTTCTCAAATTGATCAGTCCATTGGGAATGTTGCATGGGGCACAACACTCTGGAGCTCAGCATCTCAACACAACAGGCTGGATCAACTACTTTGGGTGTGCCTGCAGTCCCATCTGTAGCCTGATGTGGACATGCCTTCAGCCATCTGCAAGGGGCCTGCTTAATGATTTTATAATGGTTTGGCATTTTGTAGGCTGAGCATTGGCACACAAGGGCGTCTTTGAAGCATTTGCTCCAAACACCCACATTTCAAGTGGGACGGAAGTGTTGTGAGGAGCAATACTTTGGAGAGAAGGGACACTGAGACACTACTTGCAGTGTGGAGCAGAGAAACTCACAGACGTGTAGTTTGAATACATGTTTCTGTTACCAAACACACAGGGGATTGTGCCCTTCGAGAAGGTGCTCTGAAACATTATTGAGAAAAAGTATCTTGCTTGACAGCTCTCCTGGAAGGCAGAAAGACAGAGAACGCTAGAAACATGGGGAACTGAAATCTGTAAGGCTGGTTCCTATTTATCTTTTACACAAAAGCTTTTATCTGATTCTGTTTTTTTCCCCTCTCGAACAGTTGGTAGAGTGGGTGTTACATCCAACACCTCCGTGTGACAAATCTCAGCCTACAAAATACTGACACGTTACATTTCATTAACCATATGGGACCTAATTATGCTGCCAGCTAAAATACAGGTGCAAGTCCTAAAGGGTCTGTTTGCTATATGTGCATGGGCCTATAGAACTTCACAGTATGCTTGCCTTCACAAATCAGGGAGTTCACTTGACATTTGCAATATGGATAGCTTAATCGAGCTGTATGGAGCCTAAGTTTTAATATATAACTGAAATAAAAGGTAAGTTTTTACTCACAGGATTAAAGGATTTGGAGGAGAAGGGGCAGCATCTGTGTGTGTGTACCAAAAAAAAGTAAAAAAACTGTCAGTGTCTTCCCAGGAAGTAGCATTTCAGCATTTTGCAGTCACGTCCATAAAGAAAACTGGCCAAAGGTAGGCAGAGTCCTTAAAACAGCAGCGCATTGACACCCTCTGTCTACAGACAACCTGGAACAAAGTGGCCCAGATTTGGCAGTGCTCTCCCTGCCCTGTCTGTCCTGCTGAGATGTTGGCTCAAAGACATGAGCACAACATAATGCCACTTGCAGCAATTTCATCACAGATTATTTTATCAGGTGGGCCGTGGAAGGGCAGGAGTGAACTCTGTGCAGATTGGATATGAGTGCTAAGAGGGATCTTGGCAAGAGGAAGCAGAATATCAAAGGTCTAGGTGAAGGAGAAACACAAGACTACAAGATTAGGAGAAACAAATTGCAGAAATAGCAATGGTGCTTAAGATTAATTGCTTCACTGATACAATTTCTAGACATGAGTACTTAATACACCCTAGTTCCTATTCAGAAACTGCCATCTACAAACCCTGAAGTGCTTAATGAAGTTAATATAATTTTTTTGTTAGGAAACCAAAGGCCTGAAGGATGGCATGCTGTACTGGAGGACAGGCATGGCACCTATCTTGTTTCTCAGACCTCTGTTCTTCCTTAACTAGGCTGTCTGTCATGGTTGATGGCCATGACCTGTTACTATACAGGAGGTGCCACACTGAGTCCTTCAGCTGTTGTATGTGTAAATTCAGTGGGGAACACAAGGCCTGAAGTTGTCCTTCGGATAAGAAGTGAAAATGCAGATAGGTGTTCTCAGTATTTCTGAAGACATAGTTAAATTTCAAGCTAAAGCAAACTATGAAATACAGCAGTAACTCAAAATGGTGTTTGCATTTATAAGCAGTTGATTTGTCCTAAATATGTCAAGTAGAAATGACTGAATTTTGCTTTATAAAATGACTCTTCACATCAATCATTTTAATACCTTCTCATAAGCTGATGGCTTCTCTCTGGCAAGATGTGTCATTTTGATATGCTTACGGTAGAGGTGCTACTAGCTTCATTGCAAAAGCAAGAAATTAGTAATTACTTCACAATTTTGTAGAGGTATTTGTAAAAAAAACATAACTATAACTATGGTAATATTTGAGGGATTTTTGTGTGTATTTGTTCTCTGCATCAATGTGAAAACATATTTGTATAATGTTTTCCTTCAATTTTTTCTGTGGAAAACAGATAAACATTTTATAGTTACAGGAGAGGATCTTTTTTTTTTAATGGAAAATGTTTTTCAAAATGTCAAGAATGAGTGTTTGTGCATTTTCATTTTCTGTTGGTGGAATTTGCTGTAGTCTTATCACCTATAGCCCACAATTCTGGACATCCATAGGTGAGCCATAATATACCCAATGGCTATTTTTGCTGTCCTCTAAAAATAGCAACAGTGAATTTGCAGTGAAACTATTTTGCTAATCTGCATCAATATGAGAGAAGATGTTCTGACTTCAAAGATAAGCACTTTGCCATGCATGCAAAATTTGCTGAATAATTAGACTGATTGCTTTGGGTTTAAATATAATTTAAAAAGTATTTGGGACAACATACCAAGTAATTACATATCTCAGAGGCACAGGGAGTTGGTCAGATTGTGAAGATGATCTATTTATGGACTTAGCTTGAAATGTGCTATGTATAAAATGTATTATTCTGAGGTCCATAATGAGGTTTTTGACTCAGTATAATCTTTGCAACTGAAAAGTCTACAAAAAGTTACCAAGTGACACTTTCTGATGGGAAAGATCTTGTAGTAAGAAAGGACATTTACTGCCCTCTTTCTAATCACATATTGCTTAAAGTTATGAACAGCTTACAAATTTTTCACAGTTTACAGTTCATAATTATTTACCAATTACTTATGAACTATATATTAGCTAGATACCTAACATTTCTAATAGAAAGTCAGTAATAGCAAAACACCCAGTCCTGCAGTCGAAAAAGTATCAAGCAGAGTTACCAGACCCATCTGTGAATAAGAGAGCTGCAGAAAAAGCATGCCTTGTGTGCTCAGACTAATTTTCAGTTCGAGCTACATTACCTTGCCTCAGTGCTGTGCTTGTATGGTGTCCTGTCCTGTATTTCTTCACCACACCATTAGTGAACACATGCATTGCCAGTTTGTTCAACAGGAACGTGAGGATTTCTCTCACAGGCCAAGAACTGTTTTGGGCTTTTTTTCCTACTGCTCTGTCTTTGCATATCGCTGTGATTCTGTTGTTACTTCTTTGCACTGAAAGCTTTTCCTCTCTCTTGTTACGCATTTGAATAGCATCTAGCATCCAGGTACCATCACCTTAGCTAGTGCTCATATACCTCATTATAAGTAATTTGTGGAAAGAATTACCTTTCCCAAATAGTAGCACTTGCAATCATGACTTACTTTACTTTTAAAGCCTGAGTCCTTTTCTTTCATCAGCATTTTTATTTCTGTAGTCCAGAGAGTGCAAAGGAATTGGACTGAAAGTGATGGCAGTTTCAATACATCACATAATCTGCAGGGTTCTGGTTCAGCAAGTGCTCTGAACCCTTTTGCTATTTTTACTCTGAGCAAGTCAACTGTCTAAGAAGCAGCAAATCAAAAAGCATCCTTTTCTAATAAACAATAGACTTCTGAATCTGTGTTTGACAAATTTTTAATATCTGTTAGGACAAGAACAAGAACAAGAATAGTTCCTGCTGATGAAGGAATGGTCTGCTTGCCTTAATTACATATTTCGTCAAGGACTCTTATTGTGTGTGGCAATCAGTTTATTCATTTTCCTCCCTGCAATACTTTTCTCAGAGCAAAACCACTTGACTTTTTGGTCTTGATTGAAGCAGAAACAGCTATATTATTGTAAATTCTGTAAAACCAGCACCTTGGAATAAACTTGTTGTTAGGGAATACCGGTGGTTACTGAAATGCTGGTTCTGCATATTTGTGTAGTTGATGCAAAACATGGTAGTTGTAACTTGCTGGTGGCTCAAAATTGTGTCTGAAAATCATAACCACATGGAACTTTGGACACTATTCCAGTTCTGATGTCAACACCTTATGTTTCTCATATTTCTGAGAGTAATTTTAGACTTTTTGAAATAGATTAACCTACAGTTGTTTGGAACAGGAAATTGAATTTCCCTGAGCATGAGCATATCAGAAAATAAAAAAGACCAATGGCTGTGCTTAGGCACTGCACTTCCTAACTGTTAACTCATCCCCTGCTTCAGTTATGGACTATTGCAATGACCCCTATACAAAGCAAAGCAGCTACAATGAAGGCTAGAGCTAAGCAGTGCATGCAGATTAATTTATGTTACTGGTCCCTGTTCTGTCCATTCTCCCATTCTGCAGAAGCTCCTGTGTAAACATAAAAAGGCAGAATTCTTCTTGAGAGCTTTACACAAGTAAATATCACGGAATTCTGATTTTTCAGTTGCTGTACCAGAAGAATCTTGATTTTCTTTTTCTTGAAAAGCTGGTTAAATATGATCATACCAGACCTGCATATTTTGAATACTTTGTGATTCATGCTGTCTCCAACTGTGCCTGGAAATTATTTGGGACAGTTCAGGCAAAAATGATTCCAGGGACTATTATAGCAATTTAATGTTGTAGAGGATCATGTTTCACTGCTAGTGAATGTTCTCTGATGATGAATATACCAGTATAAATGTTGCCTTTTTTATGATAAATACCTTTCTTAACCTGCAGGCATATATTAAACAAAGCAGTTATGAGTAAAAGCGCAAACACAGGTTTTTATTCCACTTGAACCTTTGCATACTCTTCTTTGTTTTTCAAGGATCTTAATTTCTTTTCAGCTCTCTTCAGCATGTTGAGATATTTAATAGCTGGAAATGTATTATTATTAAATGTGCTTTGTTTTATTGGAGTGAATAATTAGACACTAAAAAATGCTGTGAGCTTACTCACTTTTAATTAAATGAATATATTTTGCATAAACAGTAACTTTTATTGAAAGAGGGCTCATTTCAGAGGAAGAGGTGTTTGAGAAATTAAGAAAGATAATGAATTATATAAATTACACTACTCAGGATCAAACAGTTGAATACAAAGAAAAGGCACTAACAAAAGTGGTGATTATGACCCATGGTTCTGACTTTCTTATGCCAGTTAATGATATCTATTGGAATGGGATCTACTGGTAATGGATTTTCCCACTGGGAATGGAGGGAAGAGCTGTAAAACCCTTAAGGAATATTATTTAGCTAATATATCATGGATATCCAAAATAATGATGAAGCAAAAATTGTAAAAGTCAAGATGAATTAAGTCTCAAAAAGTAAACAAAAACAGATCACTAAAGTCTACTGTTGCTGTCTGCAAAGTTATGAAGAAGATCAAGAACAGATTGAGTCAATATTAAAAGTAATTCAATCTTGGTCCTAGGCCAAAACAAAAATTTCTTGGCATAAAAATGGTAGAAAATATGACTCTATTTCATTTTTTTCAAGCTGCTAACTAAATTGTCCCAAAGACCCTGTTCACACAACGGAGGGTCACTTCTGAGGGTTGATTCACCCCTCCATTTCATTTACCTCTTCATTAGTGATCTTGGATTACTGCCTTCTTAATTCAGGTACTTTAGATAAATATTTAAATTTAGGTGTGCTGAATAACAGACTTAATAAAGATGAAGACTGTAGAATATGAACGCAAAGGCAAATTGATTGACAGGAAGGAGAATATGGAAGTGGAAATGGCAGCAACTGAAGTGGAAAGACAACTCTTCAGTAAAACTAAAGGCAGTGCCAGATAATTTTGGTCCCAAAGGATTAAGACTTGTTATTCGAAAAATCATAAATCTGGCAGCAGGGTCTTTTCCAGAGGGACTTTTAGACCATCTTTTGGGTGTTTTTTAAAGAAAACATTGTTTCAGGGGTGGTACTTTAATACTGGAGAATAACACTGACAATGGTTATGCTTTAATGCATGTTTGTGTGAGTGAAATGATTTCGTTATCCACAGATCACATCTCTGTATTATGATTACTTTCAAGCAAACTTTGAAGAGAAGGATATGGAAGTAAATGTAAGATTCCAGATATGTGTCACCCTTTTTCAATGGATCACTGTTTTTATTTTATTTGTTTTCTCGCTAAAGGAAGAAAATATGGTTTAAATGCCCTCTATTAAGGCTTGTTAAGTGCTGATATAGTGCTACAGAGGAAATTAGTCAGGTTTGGGTTTCATAGTAACTGGAAACTACTGTGAAACTGAGGTGGGCAGGAAAGTGGGTGAAATGGAAAAAGAAGGTATGAAATTGCATAAGGTTATTGTCAGAAGTCTTCAGTGATTAGCACTGGGTCTAGTTTCAGGTAATGCTTTTGTAACTAGTGTAGGCATGTTTAGCCTGCTCCCTGCGATCTTCTAATGATGGAAAAAATATTAACCAATAGAAATGAAAAAAAGAGCAATTGTACAAGAAGAATTGGGTGGGTTTGGAGACAGGCTAAAAGAAATTGTGCCAGGCACATAAAATCTTCTCTCTGTTTAGATATCTAATCGGAGTAGTCCAACCAGGACTATAGCCATCCTAAGTTCTGTCTGTGTATCAGTAAGAAAGTCTGAAACCTTCCAGGGGAGGTTCAAATTTTTAAGTGGCTTCCAGAGAAGTTCTGAGGTGTGTAATGATCTCTGTTGACTAACTGTGAAGCCTAGTATGATGAAGTTCCTGTCTTGCCTGCCAGAAATACTCTTTTTTCCTTACTGATTAATGTTCATTTCTGTTGTTCCCCAGGACCTCAGCACTTAGGAAGAGAGGGTGCAGGAGAAAAGGGAAGCCAATATGATAAAGATATGAAAAAGGCAAATGGAATATTGGAGTAGTATTTTCAGAAAAATAGAATATTATTTGTCTTGATGTAAAGAATTCTGTAAATTATCGTCTGATTGTTGAAGTCTGGGAGTCATTACTGTCTGGGGAAGAGAGAATCAAGGTGGGGACAGCTGTGGAGAAGAGTTATTAGTGCAATCTGAAGAGGCTGTCGTGAAACAGAAGCCTGAAAGATTTGTCTTTATTTAGTGCATGAAAATGAAGCCTTATTAATACCATTAACGTTTTTAAATACAGCACGTTGAACGGTTACTATGTCTGAAAGAAAAATGCTAAATAAATCGAGGCTGAGTATTAGAAGGATTTCCAGCTCTCAGGTGAATGTGGCCTAGAATAACCCCATAATGGATAAACTTCTTGTCCAGACTGCAGCTGGTTTTGAGTTATAGTGCAAGCCTGATCTTCAGCAGTATGTCTATATGTACTTTGAAAGAAACAACTACATGGAGGTCCATCTGAAAACATACACCCAGAATATTTGAAAGAAACAGCTAGGAGAAGAAGATGCATATAAAAAGATTGATACTTATTCTTGATGAAGACAGTAATACAATGAATTTTCAGATTACCTTATTTGTACTTCCCAAAGAAAAAACCACTGGCATTAATGATGATTGAAATGGGCTGAGCTACACGGCTGTAAGGGGGAGAAGAGCAGATATTTACAATCTGTATAAAAGCCCTGATAAATGAAACTGAGGATATAGAACCTGATGTTAAAATCTGTACCATCATTCAGATAAACCAATAATTATGCCATGTTCAAGTTAGATAAGGAGGCCAGAAAAAATGGACTACTATTCAATAAAGAGGTAATTCCTCTTACACAAAGGTAACTTCTGTGTCTTGTTCTTCATTCT
Organism: Eulacestoma nigropectus; assembly: GCA_013397775.1. Taxonomy (NCBI): domain Eukaryota; kingdom Metazoa; phylum Chordata; class Aves; order Passeriformes; genus Eulacestoma; species Eulacestoma nigropectus. Next base: position 2,966,895 of record VZTE01005755.1, read on the forward strand.
CCTATCCCCTTCTCTTTCTATACTCCAGTGTGCAATAGCAAAAGAAAGCAGGATTAAGTGGAAGGCAGTTTTGGACACAGGAGGAACCTAGAAATTGGAAAGGAATCATTTAATAGATTTTGGGCTGCCTAGCATGTTAATTACAATTTGGAGGAAAAAAAGCAATCGTTCAATAAAGTTTTCTCAGTATAGGAATAGTTAGGAGGGAAGGAAGGGAGGAAGGAAGGAAGGAAGGAAGGAAGGAAGGAAGGAAGGGAGGGAGGCGCA
>VZTE01005755.1:2967175-3062957 GCA_013397775.1 Eulacestoma nigropectus
AGGAAGGAAGGAAGGAAGGAAGGAAGGAAGGAAGGAAGGAAGGGAGACCCATACACCTGAGTTATATCTCAGTGCATTCCTATTGTGAGGACAGAGACTGGATTTTTACATGCAGAATTCTTGAAGGCTGGTTCTGGGCTGGGGTAATTTCATAGCTGGATGTTCTCTTATTCAGAGGGGATCACAAGTGTTATCAAGGGGAACTATTGATATATTTGGGGATTTTAACAAGAGGATGGTAAATCATGCAACAAGTTTCCCGGATGGGTTGTAAAATCTTCATCCTTGGAGGTGTTCAAATCTTGACTGGAAAAGGTCCTGAGCAACCTGATTTAAGTTGCTCCTTCTTGGAACAAGGGGTTGGAGCAGAGGACCTCCAAATGCTTCTTCCAGCTTCATTTATTCTCTGATTTAACTGTTGTGTGTGGAAAAAGCAAGGAGGTATATATTACATTGAATTTTGATTTATCTTAGTCTTATTCTTCTCTTCTCCTAATCCAGTGTTTTAGAGATCATAATAGTCTCTCAAAAGTCTTATGAGACAGATTGTGATCCCTTGTTTTGCAGGAGGGATGAACACAGAATGAAAGTGGTCACAAGATATTCCTAAACCTTGCTGGTGAAGCAGGACTTCTGCATCCTGAACGAAGGCTGGGTCAGCCTTTTTTCATGAGTGGGATGTAATTATAACTAATAGAAACCAGACACAAGTTGGGTGCTGATCTCACTGACAACATGTGGGATGGACACCTCTTACCGATCTGGGCCAAATTGGGATGGGGCTGTGGGTCCTGTATCCTTCTCACTGAGCTGTGTCTGAGTTAATTTGGTCAGATATTAACTTTCTGCAGCAGATGCAGAAGCTGTCCTTACAATGTACTCTGAGCGTCTTGAGGAAGGTAGGTGGAGGAAAATGAAGTCTATGTTCCATATTTCTTGTCAAGAAATATGACATGTTCCTTTAGATCTGAGCACGTGAATATAAACAGTGCTGAGATTTGTAGGCCTATGGTATCTCTGCTAGGTATCAAACAATAGTTTTAGAAAGCTGAAAAGAACTTCAGTATGGGAGGTAGGCATATTGGCTGTGGGTTGGTATGTAATGCCAATCTGTTGCTAAGAGTTATTTTTAAATTAACCTTTTATTATCTTCTGTAACACTGGAAATTAAATTTGAAGTAAAGAACCACTCTACTTTTAAGTGCTAATTTTAAATAAATTTGTGTTATGAGAATCTGACTTAGGTTATGTGCTTACAGACACTGTAATTAAACTGGAGCAGAGTCGGATTGTTCCATCCTGACCTCAGGAAAACAAACTAGAGTTTCCATGGACATTGCAGTAGCACTAAAGAGTTTTCTTATCTGGACTGCTCATATCCATTTGGAAATCTCTGTGGATGTGTGTAATTTATCCCTATAGCTATGTGGAGTGGCTATGTGGAGTGGCTATGTGGTCACTCAAGGTCCACATTCTTAGATGAAACAATTATCAGTGCTTGTACCAGGAGCTGTAGCGAAGTCTTCTGCCGCCCTTGTTAATGCTGCAATGATTCAGTGCTGGTGATTTTTTCCCCTGACAAATGCAGTCAGACAACAAGCAATATTTCACTGTGTCAAAAGATCTTAAGTGGATTCTAACTTCAATAACTGCCGTTCACAGAAAAGCAAAGAGGTATTTGGATTTATCTATGATGAGTAGATTTAAATAATCCAGTAGATGTAAACTAATTGACTTTTATGAGTAATAAGTGGGGCAGATCTTTTTCATGGGTCCCACATATTTACATTCTTATAAATAAATATTCACTTGTCTTTTACATGAAATGATTAGGGTCTTTTCCAAAGCTCAAAGAAACTGCATGGGACTATTGAATTCAAATGCAAATATGCAAAAGAAAGTAAATGTATACAAGGAAAAAAAGAGTGAGAGGAAGTAATGACTGATGTTCTATTCGTTTTTCCTCTCCCTCATCTGCGCTTACTGCCCAGTTTTACAAACGTAAGGGCAGAGTTTCCTCTTTCCTAGGTTACCCATTTCCTGTCTAACAGGAAGCATAAGGTCAAATTTCTACCCATCCATTAGCAGACCCAAATGAATAATGTACATAATATGTTAATGACTGATTTCTGTGCATTGCTGAAGATCTGGTTCCATTACCTACTCACCCTGAGACAGGCTTGTGTGTTGTGAGTTTTCACCTTGCTCCACAGATTTAAATGCCAGAAGAATCCCATCTCTCAGACACTCAGACGTTTTGCATAACACAGGTCATGAGATTTTACCCAGTAAATCAAGCTGTGGAAGAAATCCTTCTTTCCTTTAATTTGAGTGTTATCAAGCCCATGAACTTGTGACTAAACCTGTATATATCTAATGGAAAGACATTTGATCTAAATGTAAGGCCTCTAGGAGATGATTAATCAGATACATCCTTTAATTATGTTGCAATGGTTAATTACTCTTGCTGTTAAAATTTGTCTTGCTTCCAATCTGAATGTGTCTGTCTCCATGGAGACATTTTTCTGTGGGAAGAATAGAGTACCATGACCTCTCTCTTCATAGAGGTTTCCATTTGTTGCCTTTTTTTGTAGACTGTTTGTCTTAGTCTCAGGTTATAATCATCCCAACTGATGGATGCATTCTGATAGCTTGGTGTAAATACAGATCTCCTTTAATAAAGGCAAAAAATGTGCTTTAGATTTACATGAGTATGAGGGATACCAAAATCTATCTCTCACAGTTCACATGCTGCTCTTAATAGCTAGAAGAAATCATTATCTGTAAAATGTGCCTCGATTTGGCTTCTCCTGAACAAACTTAATCAAAATTTCCCATTTTGGTTTCCATTCAACTTGGCTGACAGCTTCGGGGAGGTGGGCTGTTTTTGCCAATATCATAGATTTCACCTTCATAAAGATATATTGAAAAAGAAATTAATCTCTCTCAGGGAGGGGCTTGCCTTTTACTGATACCAGCCTGAATTTATCACGCTGTGGTGTCATGCATCAATTGTCGGTCAGTACTTACGGCTTGAGGTATCTGATGAAAATAGCAGTTGATCCCTTTATTTTAATAATTTATTTTCTGCAGGTGATTTATTTGTGTAAATTACTTCAGGTTTTGAAATCTGGGTTTCTGAGCCAGAGATTACTCAAGGCAGTCCTTGAAATATTTCTGTCTTCTCTTTTGTTGTCAGCATCTCCTAAACACACACTCACAGTCTGTTCAAGACCAAACCAGTTACCTTATGTAATCCAGCATTTGGGAGCTTTGACATATGTCTGTCTCTGACTAAGCTTGACTGAAACAGTCATACTTGGCTGCACATATTTTTCTTCTTGACAAAACTTGTTTAAAATACCAGAATAAATATAGTCGGTGATTTAAAAATGTTATTTTATTGACATGGCATACACTAGATAGAATTGACTAGTGGCAGAGATGTTCAGAGCCATTACACTTTTCATTTACTCTTACCCAAATATCATCTTCTGTCTGCATGAGAGAGTCTTAAAACCAGCAGCATACTGGTTATTGGGTCATATGCTGGAAAGAGTGTGAGGTTGTTTTCATTTCTATGTTTTTCAGATTCATCCCATCTAACTCCATGCTTTCTCTCCATGGAGATGAGGGCTCTAAAGCTACCTCACATTGGCAACATCCAGGGAATTTGTGAATGGGAAGGGGAGGAAGGTCTAGGCTGATTTCCACTGACTGTGCTCACATAGCATCTTAATTCACTAATGATTTCAAAAGCATTGAGTAAGACATTACACCTTGGTAATAACCCAGTCTTCAAATTGGTCAGCTTTAGCATAGCAGTTAAAAAATACCGGTTCTAATGAGATGCCTAGAGAAACAGAAGTAGCCTCACAGCTTGTCCATAAAATTCTATTTGTCTCAGGTTGTCATGTGTGATAATGTCTCATAGCTTATATTTCGAAGGGATCCTGCCATTGGATAATTTGTACCTTTATTCATCTTCTTCTGGCTTCTAAGGAGTAGAAATCACCTGATGCCAAGGTGTACCCAGCCACAGCCTTCATGCAAAAATGGGTGGAGAGGTAAGAGAGTGATGCTGAAGCATGCCCTGAAAGAAAAGGGATTATCCTGAAGTCCTTTCTGACTGTCAGTTCATCAGATAAATCTATATTTTATTTCATAACTTCAATTTTCTGTCATTCTGACTTTTTTTCTTTGTACAGATATTCAGTCTTTATCTTAGGCTTGAAAAACTCTTTACCTCAGTGTCCAAAATAATAAATATGACATGGAAGGTTTTTCAAGTTTTCCCTACTCTTTTGTAAGGCTTTGGGAAAGTATGAATACTCAGAAGTCAAGAGAACACTAGACAGAATTTTTTAATTTGTTCAGAGATCGAATATATTATTTGTGCAGGAAGTGGTATCATAATGGTCTGATCTTTTCTGGATTATATTTAGTGAAGTATTTTGCAGACTTCTAGGACAGAATACATAAGAATTTTTTGAACAAAATCTCCCCTATCGTAGGCTTGAAAAATTATTTTCCTCGTTTGTTGTCTGTCTCATCCATAATACTATTTATAAATACTACTAATGAAAATAGCAGAAGGCAATAGAAATGAAGTCATGTACAAAAGCACCCTACATGCCATATTACATTTCGGTTGTGGCTTACAATATCTTTTCTATTTTCAAATCAAAGAATATTATTGAATTATTTCATTGTTTGGTGAAAGAAGAACCTGTGTTCCCCCAAGCTATTCTTACCATTTCCCAGTAGAAAATATTGGCATCAATGACTTTTTCCATGCAAGTCCCTTGCTGGAGCTCACTTTTCTGTAATTAGGAATCATATTCACATGTCTCTTGATTTTGTTTAACAGTTTGCAATGTACTTGTCTTTGCAGAAGCAGAATAGAGGAATTGTTTGTTGCTCCTTTCCCCACTTAGATACTATAGTGACACAGACATGAAAAGCAGATGAATATTTTTGCACTTATGTGCATGATGATTTTCTCAGAATGTAGTGAACCACTGAATGGTTTTGTATTGACTCATGGTCTCAAACATCCATCAATAAATTCAGTGTCTTGGACGTCTTCCATGGTTCATGTACATGCTGCTTTGTAACCCAGCTGTATGCCAGTGCTCTCTGTCTCCAGTACTTACCTGGCCAGGGTAACAGACCCTTTCAGGCTCTGATTCCTCTAGAAAAAGCTTGGACATTCAGTCCATCACAAAATGACTCTTTGTAGAGAGGAGAAAGAGTGAAAACTCATATTCCTTTTAATGCTGTTACTGGAAATGAGCATGAAGTTTTAAACTAAATCTCTTCTGTCTTTTCTGCCTTTCTTTGCATGGCACATCCAACGAGTCTGTCAGGAAAACAAGGGTGAAGGTGGCAGATGTCACCTCCATCTAATTCCCAAGTTTCCACATTCCAGAGTTCAAAAGCAATGACACTACAGGAGATGAAGGGTAATAGTGCTGATGTGTCTCAGCAGACACGTCTACACATTAGATTAGACCACACACCCTATCCGAAGACAACTGACAAGTTCCCTTGACCCCATCAGGCTTTGGATTTGCCCTTTGCCTCGACAATATCCTCTTGATGTTGTGCCAAAATCATTATAAATCTCATACAACATTCCTGAATAAGTTAGGAATTTCTCTCAAAACAAATCCACCTCCCCTTTTAAGCAAGGCTTGATTTAGGTAGCTGTGCAGTCTGGCTGTGTGCTGTGTGAAACAGGCATTTCTCTAGCTGTCCTCTGGACTATGCTGGTTTTGATGTGTTCACCCACTATTTACTGAATCAGTGGAGTGATATTTGATGAGGTTTGGATGATGGCAAACAGAGAATCCCAAAGATGATATTTTTAAAAGACTTTGTGAACAAGATGTGCACCTACAGGTTGGTACTAAAAGGAACTGGGAGCTGTCAACCTGCTGTGAAGACCCTGGGAATGAAGAACACAAATTTCTTCTGTGCAGCAAGTGCTCAGCACTGGCGAAGATTTTGACAAGGCGGAATTTTCCCATCACTTTTGCACACACCTACTGGCTCCTGTCATGTCGATAAAGCTGACATGTCCAGAAAAATGTAATGTAAAAAATAAAACTACTTCATTTTTCTGAGAATTCAGAAATTTGGGTTAAGGAGAAGTTTGAAAAAATTCAGACAACTTAAAACTGCTGTTCTTATTTCCGAAATGGATTGCATGCATCCATCCAGTTCTCAAGGACAGGAAACTGCAGTTCTTCGTGATTCTTTTTAAAAAGACTCTGTACCTTGAAATCAGCATGGTGGTTTGGTTCTGACTGCACTGTGATATTTCACACCAAACTTCTGCCTTAAATAAGGTCAAAACCAAAACAGATGCCCTCTGCCAATACCTGACATTTGAATACAGGATTCCTGTCAGCACAGACGCCAGTCCCAGCTGTATAGCTCAGCTGTTCTTGCTGATAGCTGCCAAGTGGTGTAGTGGAACAACACATAAATTAAGGTTCTGCATATATGAATTAAGTATCGATGAATTAACCACCCCTATGAAGCTCTCACTTCGAGATGACATACCCATTTACATTTAAACAGTGCTTAGAGTTTAGCTGAGGCTTAGACAGTTTTTCAATTTAAGAAACTGTTCCTACTGTCCCAAATGACATGATGTGGTCTATTTGGGGTACCCTTGTTAGCGGTCATATCAACCAGGTCTTTTCCAGTCCCACTCCAGTTTTAGCTCCCACTCCGGAAACTCCACTGTCTCCCAGCTGGATAGTGGAGGAACTGGCACCTGATTTCCACTGCACATGGTGAAAAATTGTCTGCGTGTTTGCCTACAGGGAGGTACTGCCAGGCATGAATTCACTGTGCTGCAAGCTAAGACGAGAGACTCAATAAGACATTCCTATTACTTGCTGCTGTGAGTAATTGACCCCATATATCATCCAAATAATATTAACATAATGCTGCTCTGCTCCAGCTTGCTGCAACCTGCCTGTATAACATCAGCAGTGACTGGTTGCTGCATCAGTCAGCCCTTGTTTGCTTCATCCTTTAGAATTTAGCAGTTAACTCTGCTTCTGCTCGTGGATACTCACACTTTGTTCACTGGAGTACTGCTCTGACATTCAGCAGTCACTCAAATGCCTGGCGCTGAACACTCAGGCAGTCCTGGGCACTGCTGAGTGTTTCCAGATAGAGGCAAACAGCTTTATTTCATTCTGGAGCTGTTAGGGAAAATGCTACTGAATTCAGGGAGCTTTGGAGAGCCTTTAATATGTCCCTTACTCTGAGGTTGCTATCCATGCATATTACACATTCTTTTTAATGGGTACAGTTCTGTTGCATAGTTAGAATATGAAATAGCAAAACAGAAGCTGAAAGACTGGAGAGGGGAAAGAAAAGAGATCTGAAAAGCTTGGAAAACTTCCACTGACACAGGACCGATTGAGATGAAATCTCCAGCAGCAGGGACGGATGGTGAGAGCAACACTGCCATCTCCTGAATACCCTTGGCAAGATCTGGTTTTCCACTGATTTCTTTTACTTTGTGAAGCACAGCAAGGGCTGCATCTCCATCTCAACATCCCCACACACTGGATGCCCCAGCCTCCCTCTCAAGGTAAGTAATCTAATTGGAGTCCAGACATGCTGAGAGAGAAAAACAAACAGCAAAAACACAGCCGGGAAACAGGAGGAAGCTAAGGATACTCTGGTTGCAGCGTTATGGAAAACAAGGTTCATTTCTCAAATTCTTTTCCACAAGTTTGGACTTTTAGAGTGTTTGAGAATAAGAAGTTCATTAGATCTTCTAATCTGGCTGCCTGCCTATTGAAGTATGTTAAGGTTTTTTTGTTTCACACTGGGCCTCAGAGCTTGTTATTAACTAAGGAGGAGCTTCTAGAAAGGTGTTAGAGGCTGAAGTGAAAAACAAACAGATTGAGAATCTCTTGTTCGTTCGAGTTACCCTCATTCTTAGAAATGCATGTGTACACTGCAGTTGGAGTATGTCCAGCTACAATTCACAGCTACTGCCTGCCTTGCTAAAGTCACAAGTTCCTTGTATTTTTGCCTCTGTGAGAGAAACATTACAGCCGTGCTCTCAATCTGCCTTTTACAAACTGAACATCTATTTCAGAGAAAAAGAAAAGCAAACAAAGCAAAAACAAGCAACAGATAAAAATCTACCATATTATTGCAGCCACCTCATTGCATAGCTTCTGACATAATTTTCACCACACATTTTAAGGTTGATGTTCTTCAAGAGATGCTTTCTGTCCTTTGTCATATATTCTGGTCACAGTGAAATAATGACTATGATGATACTTAAACTACTGGCATATGAATTTAGCAATCCCTGGAAGGAATGTTTGATACATCAAAAAGTGATTCCTTAGGCTTTCTGCAGATTCAGGAGCACATTCTGAGAATATTGTTTGAGTCTTAAACAGCTGGAAATTATCTTTTAAAAATTAAGCAAAGTTTAAAAAGCCAGGACTATGGCAAATGACTGTAAAGCTTCCTAGAACACTTGCCCTGAGGTAATCCCTGCTTTTTCCCCACAAGCGCAGAGCTCTCAGTTTGGGAGGTGCTGTGTTAGCTACTGTTAAACTAACACCACAGTGTTTCTTTTTACATACAAATAAACCAACTAAATCATCTGTCAGACTTCTCTAGCCTTAATTTGTCCTCATATAAGTAGATGAAGGCTGTATACAAAAGGGAAATCTCATGTAAAAGCTGTCAGTTTACTTCATCCCAGTTTATATTGTTTAGGAGGCTTGGGGAATAAAAATATCAAAATACATTTCTCAGTGAGCAGAATTGCCACTCTTTAATTCTCAAATTTGCATGATTTTTAGCATCTTAACAATTCAGTTCACACTGGTTTAAAACTTGATCTGGTACAGCTTTTTTCCTAAACTTTAATTATGAAATGGCAGGCACGTTCTCCATTCTACACTTCACAAAGGTGTGCCAAGTGTTTTTTTTTTTTTTGTATCATCCAGTGAGAGAAAACCAAAAATATTGCCAGCAGTTCAGATTCTTCTTGAATTTTCCCTCCAAAAAACCAAAAGCAACCCACTTGTAGGTAGTAAATTTCTAAAGTAGTTATTCAAAACACACAAACAAAAAACCCTTTAAGCAGCACAAAATGCACAGGTGTCTGTTGAAGCAACGTAAATTCTCGCAGTGAGTTTTCTAGGGAGTAAGAAGGCTGAATGACCCTGTTCTTTGTACTTTCTTTATCTGGGTCCACGTCATCCTTACAAACATTTGCTTCTCCTTTTTAAAAGATAGATTTTCTGTTCTGTCACCTGACTATAAAAGCAAAGTTACTCAAAACCCCAGGCTCCCAGCCAATTTACTCTATGGTTTTCGTCCCTCCAGTCACAGTAACATGTTCATCACACTTGTACATGTTACAAAAATGATTCCATGTAACAAACTTGTAAGCACTTGTACTAATTTGTCTGAGTTGATGACAAATTACACTATGACTCACAAGTCTCCAGTAACAGCGTCACTCGTCATTTGCATCCATCCATTGTTAGGGTAAAAAGTGAATAGGTTCAGTAACACGTAGGGCATTTAATTATTTTTTAAGAGAGAGAAAACTCACTACAAATGTAAGCTGGTTTTTGATAAGCAAAATCAAACTGATCTTTGAGGAGTTTGTTCTTTTCTCTCACAGAAGAAATTTGGTAGGTGAAATAAGCCAAAAAAAAATCATATATGGCATTGGAAAAATGAGGTTAGCAAGGGATAATTGCTACTGACTAATGTTATTCACCAAAATTCTCTTTGTAAGGTAGCTCTTGAGCATAAAACTCTGACGTTCGTGCAGATAACTTGTGCATTATGCAGTGGTACTTCCATACCTCCCTGTAGTGCAGCTGAAAGGATGCTGAAAGCATGATGAGCTGCAGCTCAATTTCTTGTCAGGGCAAACAGTTGTTACCAAGTCAAATTGTGACTCGAAGTATAATTCAGCTGGTGTTGCTTGTCAGAACTCTTGGTAGTATTGCTGCAGTGGTTGTATTGACGGAGTAGGGTTACAACAACTGTATTTGTAGAGGAAGACTACTGGTACTAAGGACTGCAAGTCACCGCTGTAAATGTTGATTTGTTACTTGTTTTCTTTTTCTTTTTACCTTGCCTGTAGCTCTCCTCTGGTGATCAAGCGTCAGTGCTCATTTGTGCTGGTGTACCATAGGAGTGCTTTTTGGAGCACACCTTCCAGGCTAGCTTCGTTCATTAGGAACGAATCTGTCATACTCCCTGAACATATCATCAAGTAAACCAGACCACAATAAAAGGGGAAAAATTGTGACAATTACTTCAGAAGTGAAGCAAGAACTAAATGTCGATGCATCCATTATTTGCTGAGAAATATCGGCTACAGAAGGAAAAAAATATCCTGTGGTTTTTGTACTTCTTTTGTACTTCTCAGGCAGCAGAAAATGAGAGCCCTGGACTTCTTTTGTAAGCTGTCAAGCCAATCTGGCCAGTAATATCTCTTTAGATGACTTTGGTACACCAGTTCGACAAGTAGTAGGCAAGGGAGAGCAATATGGAATAAATATCCGTGAATTTCTTGGCCTTATCCCCAGGCTTCTCTCCTTCTGAATTGGCCTTTTCCTCTTTCTCTAAGGTTCAGCAGATGTTCTGCACAGCAGGACAGATGTGAGTATGCAAGACAATTTGGCTAGCAGCAGTTATGCTGATCAGTTCAATTTGAGTTTGCCGTGTGATGCTTTACCAAAAGATGTATTAAATTTATGTGGCAGATTACAAAGTCAGTTTTAAATTCTATTGTGTATTCTAACTGTTTTCAGTTTCAATAGATAAGTATTATATCAATAAAACCCTCTTGCAATGTTAATAAAACCCTTAAATATTTCCAGGAATGAGGCATCTACCACCTCTCTGGGCAGCCTGGTGCAGTGTTTCACCACCTTCATCATGGAAAATTTTGACCGAGTCTTAAAGTACCCTCCTTTAGTTTACAACTATTACCCCTTGACTTACCATTTCAGGCACTATTAAAAAGTCTGTCTCCATCTATCTTATAAATCCCCTCCAAGTACTGAAAGGCCACAATACGGTCTCTCCAGAGCCTTCTCTTTTTCCATGCTAAGTAATCCCAACTCACCCTTTCCTCCTAAGAGAGGTGTTCCATGCTTCTGATCACTTTTTAAAGTCACATAAAGAATGTTTGGATCCCAAAACCAGACAGAGACCAGGTCTAAGGGTGAGTACCTGCTTAACGGTTACCACTTTATATTGCATAAAAACCTCATGTTCTGGACCAGAAGGAAAGTGCAAGTAGGATACAGCCCCCTCAGCTATTCTTTATTACCCTCATACAAACATCTTTCTTCTGTCCTCTCCAAATCTATAGCTAATTCATATTAACCAAATACTTCTGTGCAGTTCATCCTCATTAGGCAGAATATTTGCTGAACGTTTGGCATGTCAAAGTGAATGGAAAAAATTGTTCTAAGGTTTCCTTTGGTAGTTTTTCCAGTGGAGAGTCAATCACTGAAGGGAATCTCATCTTTTGGCCACAGGTCTTATTGTTAGTGCTTTCATTTTTTTAAATTAAGACCCTGTTTAGTTAAGTCCCTGTTGTACAAACTCTCATTAATGTAAGGAGAGTTTACTGAAGCCAGTTAAAAAATAAAAAATAAGTACCTGAAGTCTTGCATTCAAGTATGGTGCTTATAACCTGTTTCTGTCCTCCTTGCGTGTCAATTATCTTATGTTGTTTCTTCCTAAAGGTGCCCTACACTATCTTGCCTTTGTATGCTCTATTTTATGAAGGGAAAAATAAAAGGTTAGATCATAATATGATAGGGCCCAAGAAAGTAATTTCACTCCTGGAAAACCGATTTTCTCCTGAACTTAATCTGTGATATTGAAGTTTCCAAAGTAAAAAAGGAAAGCTATTAGGAAAATAAATAAATGATTATGAACATTGCTCTTAATGAACAATTACCATTATTTTAATTGGGTTCAGGAAATTCACTGAGCCAAGCTTATCACAAGTCCTGAGTGATTATGGGATGGCAGAGGGAGATGAGCAGGACTGGGAACAAGCTGGGAGGAAAGAATGGGAAAAGCAAGTACATTCTTTACCCAAAAGCATCAAAAACCTTTTCTTGGATCCCCTGGTACCAAAATTTTGAAACTATTGACCAGCAGCCATAGGAGCTTAGGACTTTTTTCTTGAAAGCTTCATTAGAGAATACTCACTTTGGAGACCTACATCCTGAAACACTCCTCATATTGAAACTGATAAAACAGGAGGGATTCGCCAGCAAGTTATATGTTTGTAGCATTACTGTCTTCCTCTGTTTGAGTCTTGACTGGATCTCTACTGCCAAAAGAGAAATATAGTTGCCTTCAGAATGCCTTCAGAATGAGATTTATTTCATCCTGAGGTTGATATCTCAATGACATCAATGAATCTTGCATCAGAAGCATCTATTTTCCCCCCACTGACCTTAAAGAAACCCATAAGTAACAATCATGGTTATAGGTATATCCTATTTATGGAATATCAGGTCCTTGTTTATGTGTATGTCAAAAATACAGTTTATTTCTTGAGAGAAAATGTGAGCAGCAGTAGAAAAGTTGCCTGTTTCTCCTCACTGAAGAGATTTGTTCAAGTCTGGCATTGATTCTGAGCTACAAGTTCAAATTTCCTTGCCTATTAAACTTAATTGCCTCTCTTGGCTCCAAAATGAAGCCTCACATGTGACAAGCAGAAGGGAAAAATCACTGGTTTGATGGGTATGCTTTTCTTCATGATCCCAGGATGCGACTAGTTTCCATCACTGCAAGAGCACACTTGGTGTTTAAATCCTTCCCCTGGACCCGTAGATCTTTCCCTGCAGAGCTGCCACCTAGCCATTCAGTCCTCAGCCTCAACTGAAATATATGATTCCTGATTACCCACGCTGTTAAGCCATTAGCAAACTCCCTGGCCTGGTAAAATGACCTGGACCAGAAAGTCCAGGTCACAGCTGAGTAGTAGGGACAAGCAGCCAGACTGCAGTCACCCTGCTTTAGAAGGTAAAACACAGGGACAAAGGCTGCTACATGACAGTTTGCCCAGTGAGAAAGAATGATGCAGGGCACAACTATTTCCTGCTTCGACATGAGCCTGGGTTACCTTCCAGCCCTGGGAGTCTGTGGCACTGGCCTTGGTTTTCTCACTTTACTCTCATCATGTTCTCACCTCCTTGTTATAGCTGATCCCTGGTGTTTTCTGACTTACTGATTGTTTTACCTTTGAGCCTCTTTACAGAACAAGTTGAGGTTCTCTACAGGTGCTGACACCAATCTCATTGGTAATAAGAGTAAGAAAAAATAGATCCCAATTTTAAGAGCAGTGTGCTTCTGTCTCCAAGAAGCACTTAGATCCAGCCACAACTGATGTGTTAGGAGTCAGACAGTTAAAGTTTCCTGACACATTTGCAAAATAAAACTGTGATCTTTTTTATGGTTTTTCAAGGGAATGTAAAGGAATCAGGTGCTTGGGTCCCGCTGAACTTCAAAGATACATATTTCCCTGAATCATCAACCCCTTTATAAACTCTCAACCTCTATCTGTATTTTGCGTATTTTCCTGTCTCAAGCGTTGTTCCCTTTCTGCTTTTATTCTTGACCCACCAGAGAAAGACTCCATTTCAATTCAATTCAAAAGAACTCGGTTTCCTCCTTTCAGTTCCAAAAGGATTTGCAAGTCTTTCGTTTTCTTTATAATTTTTTTTCAGCTAGACAACTTCAAGCAGAATGTGTTTCATAGCTACTAACATGCAACTTTGATGACACTTTGCAGAATCTCAGACTCTGTGAAACTTACCTAGATAACAGTCTGTTACCAAAATTCGTCTAAGATTATAAACTCTTTTTTTATTGAACAATAGCAAAATGAGAAAATCAGTGTTACTGGTTTATTTTGTCTGTGTATATTTTTCATCTTATACTCACTCTTGATTCCATGAGTTTTACACGTGGAATTTTCATCAAAGACTCTAAATTTAGAACTTTCCAACCACATTTCATGCAATTCTGCCTGCGTCTCCTGCAGTTGTGTCGGCAATTTGCTCATCAGTTTCTAATTTACAGCAAGTAACATTTTTTTTCCCCCTAATCTGGAAGACATCTTATTCTCCTGTGTGTAGCAGTTAGATTTGCAACATATGGAATGACAGAATTGAGATGTATATGTGCAGTGGAGATCGTACTGAAAGTTTGCAGGAAATGAACTTTAAATACTATCTCTTCTCAGACTTGCCACTCCCAACCTCATCCATCAGCCTGGCTCTCTCCAACAGCAGGAATTGTGTAGCAATTTTGATTCTCTGGTTGGGCTTGGATGCCTGTCTTTGAAAGGATGCTGTGTCAGTCTGATGTTTTCAACCACAAGAGAAATTTATTTTCAGAAAAGGATATAAATGCTCGTTGTCACCAGGATGTTACACATCATTAACACTGTTTAATCTTTTTCTTTGAAGCTTTGTGTGGTACGCAATCAATTTAGTCCGTAATTTTCACCTTGTCTTTACATTCATAGTAATATTTAATCCCAATTGCAGCACCAGGGAAAAAACCAGCTATGTAAAATGCAAATACTGGGTCACCTAAGAAAAAAAATTAGCTGCAAGAAAAAAGAGGCAACTTATTTTTATCCAGTCAGAAAAGGCTTTGATGTCAAAAGTCTTTAATGCTAAAATGTTTAGTATGGGCAACTGATTGTAAACCAGGTTTCTATTTGGTGTTAACAAGTTCAGGATTTTGAAAGTTGATGGACATTAATGTTTGCTTTACTTTGATATTGAAACATCAACTCTGAGCTAATTTCCTATATAGTCAGATATTTAGAAAGAAAAAAATCATATTCTGTCCAATCTGTATAGCATAGCACCTTGACTAGCACTAATTGGCTTTGGGAATTACTTTCTTCCAGAACGAACAAACTGCTATTATTCTAATTTGTGGCCAATATGAGAAAAGACTTAATGAAAGGCTTCAAGTTATAATGGATTTAATGCTTCCATTGGATACTTTTTTAAGTTGCTAAGTACCTTCATTATTAAAAGCATACATCTTATTTCCAATTTAAATTTTGGAAATAACACTGAGAGACACTGTAGGTTGCCAGGCACATGATAACTAAATGGACATGACTTTTAACATCATGGTTTCAACTTGGTACATAATTTTGAATTTCTCGAGTCACCTCTTCCTGGTAGTTATTGCACCCCAGCACAAATTTTCCCCTTGTGTAATCTATAGATCTTGATGTTTCAATCAGAATTCTTAAAAACGCCTATGTTTATAAAATCTTTTTCGTTTCCAGATCTTATTAGTTCTATCATCAAATAAGCTCAAGCTGGGAATTATCTTCATATGCAAGGAAATTTCCATTGATGAGTTAAGGGAATAAAGACAGTGCTTATTGGTTACATAATATTAAAATATCTGGAATGCACAAGAAGACTCAGGCTGTTAATTAAGATAAATTGTGAAAATAGTCACACAGACTATAATTTCCATGTAGTCTTTAAAAGTAAGAAAATTATCTTGGTAAAGGAGAAAGATATGATAATATATTCATCTGAGAGTCTGATTGTGCTCTGATAGCTCCAAATCATCTGCTAGTGGCACGTGCATTTCGGGTTTTCAGATTTCCTCCCATCTCCAGTGTCATGTCTTTGTTTTCTACACAGATAGTGATGCTTGCTTCTAGAGTATAATTCAGAAAACTTATCATAAACAATGATTATGTTAAAACTTCATAATTTGTTAGGAATCTACCATTCTCACAGCCTGTATAAACTCATACTACAGATAGGTGAGCCACTTATATTTTACTCATGAGTAGAGGTACCCAGTGTCCTCCAAATGATTGTTAGAAAGTATTTGTTGCTTTAATGTGTTCAATAAACAAATGCTGAAAAATAGGTAGTCTATCACAAAACAGGATCAGAAAAATCCACGTGCTTAAGTCTACTCCACTACTTGTTTCTTGGCTCTGTTGGTTTCTCATCATTGGTTTTTCTCACCTGTTCTTCAGTTTCCCTAGGAACAGGGCTTCTACTACCTCCCTTGAAATCTATTCCACTGACAAGTTGTTATCACTAGGATATATTTCAATGCCTATACAATTGCTAACCCTTCTCCAAAACTTGCACATCACCGATATTTTGTAATGACTACTGACAAGACAAAGTTGTACAAATCCCACTGGGCTTAGGGACCTGCAGTACTAGACAGTATTCGGGTAAGAGAAAAACACCTCATGCATGCGTATTTAAACCTCACATACTTCACTGTAGATCTCACACTATTCTTAGCACACTTAAAAAATGCCCCCCAGCTTACATGTATCTGCTCTTCTAACTGATAGGCGTTTATGCAGCTATTTCTTCTGATAGTCTCCAAGTGGTTCAGAAATTAAGCCTGACTGCATGCCTGTAGGACAAATAGGAATGATACTGCTTTTAACGTAGAGATGAGAAACAGAAAGCATTAGATAAAGTTTTACACTGGTCAGGGAATGATTTCACTAAGCTAAGTGAGATTTCAACTAAGGATGTTTTCATTAGTCTATGAGGTTCCAGAGCTCACTGTCTCACCAGAGGAAGAGAATGAGGGTGTAGATGCAGTGTCCATCTCCATCTCTTCTGGAGACAACAGTTCTGAGATTCAGTTTCACGCGTGTACCATGTGTGTCCTTAGGCTGGTTAATGTCTCTGGGCCTGTCTTCTCCCTGCAGCTGTTCCTTGTCTTCTGAGTGAGGCCCAGTCTCCTCAGCCTCCTTCCATAAAAGTTCATATCTCCAGAGTAGCTCTAGCCTTCCCATCTCTGGTATCGTATAGTAATTTCATATCTTGTATCTCCTCTAGGCCTTGTACCATTTCCATCCACTCATTTCCATCACAAACAATCTCATTCAAGCACTATTCCAATAGCTCAGTTCCCATTTAACATCCTGCCCATCCTCCACATCCTGGTGGTATCACCCCAGCCATCTCACCTTGACACTTACTGCTCTCAGGCCATATAATTGCACCATCCTTGCCCATTCCTCACTCTCCATAGCCCAATTATTTTCTTATGCAAAGATCCCTTCTGTCTCAACATTCTTCTACACAACCACAGCTATCAGTGGCCATCATGACAACTTCACAGCCCCTTTACCTGCACTCTCAGCTTCATATACTGGTAGTAATACTCCAGATATTCAATTCTACCACAATAGTGATGAGACTACGCTGGTCAATCCCGGTCAACCCCAAGTCATCTCTTATGACTGCGTCAACTTTATCATCTTCACTGCCAAAACCTAGCTGCCAGCAGCATCTCTACCACTTTCCTCAGTCTCAGAAAGGCATACAGAATATGCTCTAAATAGTAATTTACACAAGAATCGTAATTATTTTCTATCTTTAATCTAAAATTCATTGATCATGTCTCACAGCAAATGTGTGCCACTTTAAAAATGCCTGTTAGAGCTCTCTGTTTTGAGAGGTGAAGAAAATTGCTGATTTTCTCAGCTACACTATTCAAGTAGATAAGTTGAGGAATTCACTGGTTATTACATGGAAAAATGAGTTTCCTGGAGCACAGTTAACCTCTGCTGAAAATGGATGATTGTACATCAGTGTTTTCTTTTTAAAGGTAAAACGATATTTTGTGTTCAGCTGAAAGCTGAGGAAGAATCTTTATCATCATGATATCTTTGCCACTTTTTAAGTATGTTCTTTCTAAACGTCATCTTTTGGCTCCTGAAGGTGCAAAGCTACAGTGGATGGATGGATGGATGGGTGCTTGGTCTTACCCAGTATGTCTTGATGCATATATATCAAAATATTAAAAAATATTTCAGAATGGATATTCAGTGCACATCCTCCTGAAATTTGAAGATACACTGCTTAGATATTTAGATCTGTAAATATACATAATTTAATTATAAATTAAATGGTTGCTATCTGTCCCATCCACTTGAAAGAAAGGCCAAAATGGGTTGAGAAGCTGAATATTATATTTATATCAGTGTGTTATTTCTCCAAGCAAACTTCAAGGAAAAAGAGACTTTATGAACTAAATTGCTAGGCACTGATTGCAAGAAGTGCTTGACTAAAGAATGAACTGAATTTCGATGAGGTGGTTTTGGTCAATAACTGAGAAGCCGTACAGTGAGCTTGTCTCTTACATTGAAAGTGTTTTGTGTGACAACCTGTGGGTGGTCCATGGTGCACTGATTAAATTTATGCAGAAATCTTCATGTGGAACAGGAAGAAGAAGCTGTCGTGTTTTTCCACAAAAGATTCTATTAGTTGAAGGCATAGCACTCTCATATGCTGGCAATACAGGCAAATTCTTTAGCCAGAGTCCTGGTGAACTCGGTGGCAACTTTGCTAAGTGACAGCTGAGAAATGCAGTTGCATGCTGTCTCTCTGAGAAAGAGGTGCTTATAAAAAAAAAGAAATCAATTACTGTAGCAAATTCTGTTTTATCCCAAGGGTTCTCTAGTGTACAAGGATAAAACCACCATAGAAATCATGCTTCTCTTGATGCATCTATGCATTCCCATTTCCCCCACCCTTGATCATATGAGGAGAATGAACTGCGCAATTGCTGAGCCAAAAATAATTTTTGGGGAACATCACAAATGAACTATTCACAGCCGATAAGTCCTGTGATATGCTTTGAAGTCTTCTTCTTGGTTTTGTTGAAATTAATGGCGAGCCTACTTTTGATGCTGGTGATGCAATGAAAGCCCCAAGCACTGTACATGAGCCATGTCATATGAAAAGCAGGAAACCTGAGGAACTACAGGGAGCAAAAGAAGGAAGGAGATATTTTAAGTTCAAAACCTAATATCTCTTTCATTAAGCATCAATTAAATTCCCTTGTATTACAGTATTGCTACATAGGTGAAAGAAAGAAATTATTGTCTTTGATCTCTGCTTTTGAATCATTGAAATTGCTAATCTGATTCTGCTGTCATAACCATTACACTTCACTGCCTACTGCCCAGAATTTCTCTCTACTTGATGTTTTGCATACCTAGAAATACACACCAACTAGCTAACTTTCACTTGCCTGACTTCCTGCTCATAAGTTCACCTGCTGTTTTTTATTTTTAGCCTGCTCATCATTTCCTTCTGGGTCCACAGTAAAACAGGAGAAGAACTAAGACACAACATTTTGTAGTGAGATTTTGTGTACAGTTCCCTTTCACTGGAGTTAGGGTGCTTGCCAGATGTAGCTGGCAGCAGTCCTGTGCAGACACGGCTTTTGTGACTGGAAGGCGCATCCATGGTGATTTTCCTCTGTGACTGAAAGGGTGGTTTGGAAGAGAGGATTAAAACCCGGAGCTATTAAGTGTGGGATTCAGCTGCATAAACAGAGTTTTGGTTGCTACTGAGGCGCCCTAGTACATACAATGCACATCCATGAGACACATAGATGTATTGCAAGACTACAGGGAACCCACTCCACTTAATTGCACTAATGACCAAGCTGGATGCTGCCATCAGCTTAATATTGTGTTCTGGACAAGAAGAGAACATACCTGATAAGCAGAGCCCTAAGCTCAAAATTCGGGCTAAATTATTATCTGATCTTCACTGAGAAGTGAGAATGTGTGTGTTCATGTGCTTGTGTGTTTAAGGGGTATGCTACTGTGGGGTATCACAGCCTCCATTTCTCATGAGAAGGAGTATGATGGCAACAGCTGATTTCTTCCCTCAGTTTTTTTCCAGCTGTATCCTCTTCAAGTTGTTTTATATGTTTTTTAACACAATCTGCCTAACAGCTCTTTTCTTACTGAATTGCAGTTCCGTATGTCACTTATTTTTTTGTTCTCCTTGTTATTACCTGACCTACAAAGGCTGTAATCACTCAAGGACTAGTAATTGCCCACTGTGTTCATATTTTTGATGGTAAATAGTTCCTTCTCACAGGAAAGATACCGGTTTCTACTATCTATTAATTGACACTTGAGGCTACACCACAGAATTTTACAAATCATAGAATCATAAAATAATTTGAGTTGGAAGGTCCTTGGAGATCATCTTGTTCCAAACCCTTGTCACGGGCAGTGACATCTTCCACTAGACCAGGCTGCTCAGAGCCCCATCCAACCTGGCCTTGAACACTTCCAAGGATGGGACATCCAAAAATTTCCCCAGAAATTCCAATGTCTCACCACCCTCATGATGAAAAATTTCTTCCTAATGTCTAATCTAAAACTACCTTGCACTCGGCCTGGTTGCACTTCATGAAGTTCACATGGACCAAGCTCTCAAGACTATCAAGTTTCCTCTGGATGCCATCCCTTCCCTCCAGCAGCAATGCCATCAGCAAACTTGCTAAGGGTGCCCTCAATCCCACTGTCCATATCACTAACAAAGATGTCAAACAGTGCCAGTCCAAATACTGACCCCTGTGAAGGGCCACTTGCCACTTAGACACTGAACCATTGACCACAACTCTTGGAGTGGGACAATCCAGCCAATTCCATATGCATTGAGTGGTTCAAAGCCAAACTAAAACTGAAACAAATCCAGACAATTGTCAGCTGACTGCTGCGCTACTGCTATCTCAGCTAAGACCAGCTAGAATTAGCTCAAGCCAAGGAAGACCCTACACTGTTAGACCAAGAAGAAAACTGTGGCCTTTAACCGATAATGGCAAATTTATATGTATGTGGCTACAGTTTCACAACTACCAAAATAGCACTATGAATCTGCACTCAGACCAAGTGCATCCTTTTCTACCCAGGAAATTAGCCCAATTACATGATCAGAGAAAGGATGAGAATGTGCCTTACTTGTGACAGGCAATCCTGTGTCTAATACAGGCCAGACTATAAGGAGGAAGGCAACAATATGCTAGGGAGAATACTGAAATGTTTGGGTAAGTGTGTTTTCTTTATAAATCTTGCATACACCTTAGTCTGTTAGTCTGATATCACACCATTTGCATTCATACAGATAGATAAAAAGAACTTGTCAAAATCGGGTACAAATAGTAAAACAACAGCAGGAATATAGAGCATACTTTTAAACAACCATGGAGGTGACTGATCCTAACACTGTTGATGATGGCTGAGAAGAAAAAAAAGCTTAGAGGGCAACAAATTGATGAAACATAAGCCTCAGTTTTTCCTCTGAATGTTGTATTCCTTTCAGCATTATGAATCTGCTTTTGTTCAGGAGAAACATTTTCTATTGCTCTACATTTTCTTTGTCCGCAAGATTCAGAAAGGAAATTTTGTGGGTGTGAACCCATGATGACTGAAAAAGTGATAAATGTTTTTGCTGAAGTTAGAGGCTAACCAGAAGGAGTGTCTGAACTCTGGGATTAATGAATAAGGAGAAACAGATCAGGAAAGAGGTCCCTTAGAGGCTGTGTTAGAAAAGGTAGCTGTAGTTAAAGGCTGAAATAAAAACATAGGGTGTCTCTCACCATCTTCTCTGACTTTCATTCTGGAAATACCACCAAGATCTTCATACAGGCTAATTCCTTTTCCCCCTTATCTTGAAGACATATTTATTTATATATATATTTAATTTAGCTTATGTTTATCCTTAATAAATCTTTATTTAACAAAAGCCACAAACAAAAACTTGGTTGAGTATCTGTGGTTTGAAAGGACCTAACTGAAAGCCAGCAGGATTCATTTAGATAAATAAACAGCTTTTCAAATTTTCTTGCACTACAGAGGCATAGCATCCTATTTTCAAACTGCCAACATTTTTCTTCTTGAATTGAAAGCCTGCTGAGGAAAGAATTATCTTCAGTAATACTGCCATCTACATATTCAAGGACTGGCAAAATGCTTCTTTAAATGATTCAAATGAAGTGCTGAATAGAATGAAAATCCACTGTCTATATTGGAAGTAAATAGCATTTTATGGGGGATTTGAGACATTTAATTTCTACGGCAACAGGCATTGGAAGAATGTTTTGATTTAGGATACAAAAACCTTGACAGTTGACTTGTTTAAATATTAATAATAATTCTGTACTTTAGGAAAAATGCATCATTTGAATCTGAAGATCTCAAAATGCTGTTGTTCTGAAAGGAAAGAAGCAGAATTGTTCTTCAAACATAAAAAAATTTACTTCTTCTTCAGGACAACACAGCACATAGGTAGATGTGTCAGGAGAAGGAAAATGCTGGACCTCCACAATTCCACTACTCCCTGCCCTTTTCAGAGCCAATAGTCCAGAAATGGTTTGGAACTAGTAAGATAAATAAGTACGAGTACCTAAAAATCCTATTTTTAATCTTCTGAAGATTTTGCATAATTGCTCTGAAAGCAGAAAACAGTTCAGCGTAAAGCTTCTTTCATCATTGTGAAAATTAGGTTATTTTATCATTGGGCATCCTTCAGTTCTTGTCTACTCATTGTACTGCTCCATCAGTCTTCAAAAGTTCACATTCTGACAGCCAAAAATGGTCGCATCTAATTTTCTTGATGTCTGAATGACATTTTACTGCCTTCCATCAATCATGGATAAATGTAAAGCCTACTAGTACCCATGATAGTTAAAACAAATGAGTGCCCTTACCAGCCCTAGGTGCAGCCCTACTGCATGGCTTGGAGTTGTAATAGGTTTAGGGACCTCTGCACAAAGGAGTTACATGCTAATTGTTTGTGTGCCCTTTTTCTCCCTCACAGAGAAGCCAAAACTTTCAGCCAGGCAACTCCAAACCTGTAAAGTTCTGCGAAATTATTTGACACTGATTTAATCAATATTCACTTATTTGTTTGTCGGTTTATGATTCTTTCATGTACCCTTTGGCTGTGCTTTCTAATTTCCATCTGCATTGACTTTCATGTTCCAAAAAACATTTATTTCTCCCTATAAATCGCATTAATTCAGGACATGGGGTTTTAAAAAAAAAATAGTTGTGATTTGCACTAATTTTTTAGGAGTTGCTAGCACTGTGATCCAGACAGATTTTCATTTGTACATTGTTATCTCCAGGTCTGTGACAGTGGTAAACAGGGGTACATACACTAAAGTGCTGTTGGAATTAAATTGAAAAAACCCCATACTGTTGGTTTTAGCCTCAAGGCTGTAGAAAGGAATAGGTTATACAAGACATTCTGTCGAGACATAGTTTATTGGACGTGTGATTAGTATCAGCTGGCAACAGGAGAGTGGTAGTGTGAAAAAACATTATTTATGCTACCAAATCTATTTACACCTATTTAGAAGTGTTACTGCAGTAAGTGTCTTAGAAACAGGCACAGAATTTATTACTGAGCCATCATCTTTCCTGGGAAGTAAATAAAAATATGTTTAAAATGGAAAAACACCTTCCAAACACAAATTGAAGAGGAAAGATTAATGGATGGCAATCACCTGGTTCTCCCCTGCAAAGAAGCATTTGACTAAAAAATAGAAAGATACTCTCTCTTAGTATAGGAAGACAAAGGCTGCTAAATAAAATTTAGGATCCAAATATTGTTTGTGAAATTTTGTCTTCTTATGTTTTAATGTATTAAGAAATACTGAATATGATTCATTATTTTGGATTAGTTTAATTTTCAAGATCAAAATTTACACCATTAATTTATTACAAATAAGTATGTCTTTTCTTTGAAGGATGCATGTACTAACTAGCCCTTTTTAAATCTTTATGTTTGTAAAAATAAATTTTATCTGTAAGATTCAAAACCTGAGATAAAAGGAAGTAAATTCATATTCAAGGCATTCAAGATTTTTTAGAGATAAAAACTCCTAAATTTGGTCACTGACAACAGATTCTATTGCTATGGACATCTGTCAAGGTTTTGCAGGAGCTTCTCACATCATTTACTGAGTGAATATCACAGTCCTAAGGAGATTTCCATTGAAGTGTAACTAAAATAGTCAGATATTGTAAGATTCGTTGGGGGTTTTGGTTTTTTTAATCTGTGGACTTCTTGCTTCTTTCGGACTGAGACCTTAATTATGCTTTTCAGTAGAAAAGTAAGTTCTCAACCTGATTCCAAAACCTTATGCCCTGCTTTGTGAAAGATCAGGTCCAGACACCTTCTTGCTCTTTTAAATAGCTTTTAAGTACTTTTGCCATTCCTGTCTGTGTAACTTATATGTCTGCCCTGTCATTCCATACATATGGAATCAGTTGCAACTTTCAGCATTTTCTTTGTGCTCTTTGTCTTTGAGGAACATGAGCACTTCCATGCAATGAATTAAGTTGCTATCTATATAAGCCTGGTGCAGTATTTGAATCTCAGACTACGTATACTCATAAAAGTAAATCCTGTATTATATCTAGAAGTTCTAAACAGATGGAGACAACATCATGCGAGATTTATCATAAGAAGTCCATGTTCCTCTCTTAGAACCTGATTATGGTTAGACATTTCCTGGCCCATGCTGTCTTGTGAATAGTGTCTGCTTAGAATGCTGCTGCCTAACCTAAGCAAAGCCATTGTGGGAATGTGGTTACACTTAAATGCTGTACTCAGCAGCAGGCCTGTGTCTGAGTCCATGCCTTAACTGTATTTCTTGTATAGGTGTAGAGGAGTTCAACTCAAGGTGCTGAAGGAGACAAAACACTGCTTAGATGCAGGAATTTCAGCTCTAGAAATGAGTGTAAATGAAGAATTCAAAGAAATAAAAAGCGTAGTTTCTACAGAGGTTTCCAGACAGGAAGCCACATGCAGAACAAAGAACAAAAAAGCAGGAAATAAAAAATTCAGATTTCACAATGATGATGATCAAACAACAGAATAGTCTGCACAGAAATTTTGTAGAATTGAAACACTCTGATGGTGTTTCAAGGTTGACCAAACAAGGCCCTGTCAATCCATGTCTGGGAGGGACATTCATCCACACAATCTAGGGTCCTCTCTTCCAACCTCAATTATTCTCCATTTCTATGAAACAAGGACTGTTATTACTGATGGAACCAAGCTGAGTTTTACCTCCTGCTGCTCTTTTGTTCGTTTCAAAGGTCTGATGACATGGGTTGAGACACTTGTAGATATATACCAACTTCCACCTCCACAAGATCACAGGTACAGTGCAGAGGGAGAAGACCTTGACAGCTTTGTGCTAAATGAAGCAAACAGCTTGGACTTACGTAATAACTCATAAAACAAGGCAGTTGATGCAGTGGCAGCAGCAAATCATAGTGTGGAAATATGCATGTGCAGAGTTTCTCTTTGAAAAGCTGAGTCACATCATGAAGGTGGCTTTTATGACTCTGCAGGATGTTAATTTTTTCACCTTAATCAAGTGCCTGTGCTCTCTACATTCTGCTGGTGTATCTGCTCTGATCTACCCTCCAGTGTATCTGCCTTCTGCTGTACTTACATACTGTTGATTCCTTTGGTGACATTTCCTTCCCTGAATTTATGGTGTCAGGCACTGTGGAGCGTGTACAGAGCTGCTTTTGAAACTCTGGGTTTACTTCTTACACCAAATGCCACATCTCATTTGATATGTTAATTTTAGAATCTAATGATGTTTTAATTAAAATAATTTGAGTTCATAATCATGGTTCATGATCCTCAAAAAGGAAGGAGAATAATGATAACAATTTAAAACAGTGTGCTTTTACTAGATGTATGAACTTTTCTTAATATAACTACTAGTTACATTCTGGTTAATTAAAAACAATGAATATTAGAGACTGTTGTAAGGGAACTGAAAAAAGAATACTCATAATTTTGTTTCAAAGAGCATGAAAGGACAATTTACCAGTCTTCTGGAGCTCTTGAAGACTAACCAAGAGTGAAGGCTGATCTCTCTGTTTACTGAAGGTTTAAATAAGCTTGTATCATAGTGACATAAAATGGATATTGATGATTGTCTCTGTGACCTTGATTCGGGAAAGTGAACTTCTCAGTTCCATTATAGATGAAGAGTGAAGTAATTAATTGTCTCGATGAATTGGGATTTAATAACATAATTGCTTTATGATATAAAATACTGACTCAGCTGATTCAGCTGAGTGTTTAAGTACAGGCCTTTTTTATTTATTTTTTTGAAGTTAGCCTTTAGAAAAATAAAAAACCTCATTATATTATGTCTTTCCTGCTAAAAAGAAAAGAGATGAAAATATGATCAGAGAACACTGTTTCAGATAGAAAATGTCTTTCTTCCAAATGAAGTTGCCATTGCTGAATCTAAAGATCTGAGACCTTGATAAATATTTTAGGATTAAAGAAGAAAATTTATCATGCAGACTGTGATCTGTATTATTAGCATCCTGCTGTCTGACCTAAATAGAGAAGCGAGGAGAATACTGATTGCCGACAGACTTCGAAGCTTCCCAGCTCAAATGTGCCGTGACATGTGGAATGCATTGTGTATAACCTGTATGCAAACCTGTAACTCAAATTCCATTTAGAAGGTGTTGTGATAAACAGAATTGCTGCATTTTAAAAGTGAAAGCAGGAGCTAACAGGCTGGACTATTTCTTTTGTTTTTTTTTCATCTTGGGTTCTGACTCTTCCTTCAAACATTCCTCAGTATGTAGAGCAGAAGGTTATGATGACAAATATATAATGTATTCTGAATACTGAATACTGAAGCAATTGATCCCCCACAAAATAAATGTTAAAGTGTAAATCCCTTGTGTCTTTGTCTCAATTGTCAGTGGAAATGCGGAAACTGAACAGTACTGGAACTAAAGTAACTATTAAAATGATCATGTAAAGAAAAAGGACTTATAAAAATAATATTTTCTGCTTTAATAAGATCCATTCAATGAACAAAGACTTCTGGACTACATTACCTACTAGTAGAAACCTGCTGACAACAACTTAGGAACTCAGATGTAAGAAAAAGCTGATTTCACCTCTAAGTAATAGCACTGAATTATTTAAACATAATTGCCTATCAGATGATTTCCAGAGTAGGTCTGATTTTTCTCCACAAGGCTGAATATTTTAAGACATTAATCATATCATACTCAACATCATTAGCAGCTGACTGCAATTTTCAGATATGTGGGAATATTTGGGATTTATTGATTTGTACCCTCTTGAATCATGCATGTTCATTTCTGCTGTGATTCATATAGGATGGCATACTTTGATAAGGATAGCAGATAGCTATGTCTGAAACCTTTAAGCCCTGTGTGATGCTTGTTTGATGGTGTGGGAGTGTAATATCCCCCACAAATTCACTCTTCCCCACCTTTGTGAAAGCAGACTTCGTTTCCAGTGCATTTGCTCCAGGCTTTGAGATTTCAGCCTGAGCTTCTCTTTTTTAGATTGTCAGATTGTATTCTTTGCTCTTCCAAGATGTTAAAATATGCCCCTTCTTATTGGTGGCATGTAAGTAGAGTCATTTAAACACTAGGCCTCTTTGTGTGCAGTGGTCTCCACTGCTTTGTACTATTGAACTCAGACTGTGCACATAGGTAGTAGGTCAGGCAGACCCTTGGGGATCTGTGAGGATCATATTCAGTGGTTTATGTTGTGCTGACAGTGACATCAGAGAACAGTTGTAATTTCTGGCCTCAGAGACCTCTGAGTGCTCTGTGCCTGAGAGGCTCATGCTCATGGGGTGCTGGGGGAGATGCTCACTTCTCCTTCCCTTCTGCACATTGTCTGCCACAGGGGTTGCATGAGAGATTTAGAGTCACCAGAATATTTCCTTCTCTGTTAATTTAGAACTTGGTAAAAACTCAGTTATTCAACTACCAAAGTTTTTGTGACCAGGGAGACTGAATAGTACTGACAAGTTATCAGTGTGCAGCTGTTGGGTTTCTGAAGCCATCCAACACAGAGAGAAACTGAATTTTAAGTGTGTGCACAGAAACCGCAGTGGAAATGCTATGATTTTGCTTCTCTGCTCAGTAACCCAGAACAGAGCTAAAGGAAATCTTATTTGATTGAAATACAAATGTTGCAATATTATAGGAGCCCTGTGATAATTCACATAAAACTTTTGTGTGTTTGTTAGAGGATTTTATATTTAATTAGATTAATGGACATTTTTTTGAAATTAAAATCTAAAAATAAAAAGAACTTATGGAGCTGAAATTTGTCAGGAAAACTGTGAAAATGTAAAGAAGAATGAGGGATCTCTGTCATCATAAAGCAGTGAATAAAAAATAAAATTTCACCATGCATTTTCACTCTTTTATGAATAAGGTGTAGTAGATTTATTCATACTCATTCCTACAGTCTTGAGTTCTGTAGACACATGCGTTGCTGCAGGAAACTCATCAGCAAGAGAGGCTATTGAAGTCTGTTCTTGATTCTGCCCATAAAAAGTGTAGGAAAAAAATATTTAATGATCATAAAATTACTACACTGAAGGAGTTCTTTGCATGCCTGGATGTCCTCGTTTCAGCTGGGCTTAAACAATGACACTGGACCACAGCAGATTTTACTTGTTTACACCTCTTCCTCATGATTCACAGGTAAAAAACCTGACTGGAGTACTCACTTACTTTCCAGGAATACTTCTTTAATAAGAGATGCTTTAATTCTCGGAAGAAAAAAAAAACAGGTTTAAAATGTGCTACTAGAAACCACATGGAACATGTGAGAGGTATAAAGAGAGAGATATTCTAGTAGCTCTTTACGGGGATACATTAATTGTTTTGAAAGAATTCCATGTTTCATCATGAGTAAAACAAGAAAGAAGGCACAATTAGAGGACAAAACTGTTAGTGAATTGGAAAATTTGAAGAATCATTTTGTTCTTTCCAAGTTAGAGAAATCCTCAAAATGTTCAAAGCTTTAAATAGTTTCTGTAATGATGATGATGATGATAACAATAATATTAACAACAATTAGCAACAATAATAGTAGTGATAAAGTAGCACTTTTAGTAGCAGTGTTAGGGACTGTAGTTGCCAGTGGAAGGGAAAGCACCATAGGTATATCCTGATCACAGTAAGCTTTATTTTTCTCTAGCCATTCCCTCTCCCTGAAAAAAAAGGTTTGTCTTTTTTGTTTCCCTTTATTCTGGAATAAACCTTCAGAATGAGTGTGATTTACTGGCTATCCCAGGAGTTCCTTTCTAAGTACATTAACTTTGGGAATGGGAGAGTATATAAAGTTATTCATTAAGGATATAGAGAGGTAGGCAGCCAAATGTATACAAGATTTCAGAGGTCTCTCTCCTTTGTAGAGAATCATAAGATCAACTTACAGTTGCACCTTTCCACAAAGAAAAAACTGTCTCTTCTTGGACCTACATCAGGTTGAAAGGTCCCGTCTGGTGTGATTCTTTAATAATATGGACAAGCTCTGTGCAGTAAAGAGCAGGAAATGTTCCAGAAAATTGGACCACCACAGGACATGGGGAAAAGTTTAGGAGGCTGTTGGGTCCTCTCTGGAGGAGCTAGTAAAGGTGCTGAGCTGCACAAAGTACTGCTTTAATCAAGCTACTGAGATCAATCCAGCACTCTGGGAAAGTCACCTTTTAGGGAGTTTTTGGCACCAGGAATGGGGAGGTGCCAGCCTATATATACTAAATCTGGCTAACTTAAAAAAAAAAATAGAACTTACCAAAAGACAAGTCTTCTGAAAATAGAGGAGAAATCTCTAGTGTCAAGCAAAATCAGAGGGGAAAGTTTTGAAAATAAGCCTGTTGCGTCCGTAAAACTGATGAGTGTAACAATCTACCCGCAAAGAGATGAATCAATTTGTAAGCACTGCTAGGCAAGAAAAAATTCTGAATTTGGTGCACAAAACTATTTTTATTTCCTAATCCACTTTAAAAGTGTTGAGTACTTGTTTGGTTTGATATCGTTGTTTCTTTGTGAGGTTTTTGTTTTGTTTTTCTCTCATAGTGTCTTGGGATCTTTTCTTGTTGTGTTTTTTTTTCTTTTAGTGTACTGGGTTTTTTGTGGGGTTTCGTGTTTGCGGTTTTTTTTCTGATACAAGATTTTAGTTGAAACCTCTTTTTTTCTGTAGCATTTTACAATAAAATAAATGCTTCAAAAGATAAGAAAGGAAAAATAAAAAGAGACGTGCTTAGCCACTGAGTAGAATACAATAAATTTTTCCTTGGCCAATCACAATATTGATTATTAACACTCTGCCCATCAACAAGAGAGAAAGGATAAGAGAAAGAGGATTCTCAGGTATTCAAGAATTTTAGTTGTAATCTCTCACAAGTTATATAGATAGTGGCATCTTGGAAGGGAGACTTGCATTTATTAAGTAATAACTGACTAATTATCATTACCATTTGTGCAAAGAATAACAAAAGAGAACAACAATTTATTTAGCTGGTCTTAGAAATGCGGATTAAAAACAGAACCTATCAAAACAGGTGCCAATAGGGGATGCAAAGTCTTAAGAAGATGTTCACAAGCCAGCTATACTTGTAAAGCATTTTGATTAGTTTAGAGTAGCTTGAAACAACTCCACTAAATCCTTACGAATGTCTGGATGTTGATCGGGAACACTGTACTGTAGAGCTTAATTGATCTGCTGCAGAATACAGGCCTAACTCAGTGGGGGTTAAAGTGCCTGACAATTTATGGTTTTTTCTTAGAAAAAAAGATTATTAGTCTGCTGGTTTTTTTTCAAATTTTTTTCCTGGTATTGATTGTCGGGAAACAACTAAAGTTCAGTTTATATTCTTGTATTATAACAATTTTTGCTGGTGAATGTGATCCAAACTGTGTCCCAAAGGAGATAACCTGAATTAGCAATGATTTCCAATCACTGTGTATATGGACATTAAAAATGAACATTAGAATAAGGGCTGATCAGATTATCAACTATGATTTGCAGTGTCTGCACAACCTTTACCCCTTCTGGAAGAAAACAAAAAAATGAAACAGTAAAAACATGATTAAGTAAAGTTGACTTTTAAACAGAGCTTTTTTGCCCTGTTTGGTCCTGTTAAAGCTGTTATGGGACAGCAATCAGTCCAATTTAGGACAAAAGGGAAAGTTCTTAGTATGCACACATACTGATAACATTCAGAGCTTACTATTCCATGAAGAATTGCAAAAAGGACTGGGAAAAAAAAATCAGAACATTTCTACCTTTCTACACTAATTCAATGTAATCAATAATTGTGGGGAATTGTGGGAGATTTCATAATGCTTGTCTTTTAGAATTTTTTTTAATGAGTAGTGTGAAATTGAATGTGTGGAGCCTCCATCCTTGGAGATGTTCAAAAGACATCTAAACCTGGTCCTGGCCAACTGGTTCTTGGTGGAATGCTCCTTGAGCAGCAGTGTTGGATCAGATGATCTCCAGAGGTGTCTCACAACCTCAGTGTATCTGTGATTCTGTCCCACTGTATTCTAGCCAGTCAGACTGGTATCAGTCTATTTCAACTGTAGATGAAGTCTGGACAGCCACAGGCCTGTGTCCCCTGCATTACCACCTGTGCTTTCTACATTGCCAAGCTGTTAACCCATACCTTGACCTCTAAGATGTACCATGAGATGCAGAAGGAATAATACACTGCTTGCTAAACTAGGTGTTTATTCACATCTAAGGAAAAAAATAGAAGTGCAAGTTTATTTAGAGTTTTCAAGTAGTCCTGAAAAGACCAGAGGGGTTTGGCAATCACCATGCCAGTGGATTTTCTGATTAAATGAACAGCTGCCCATACATCTCTAAGGAACTTGTTACTCTGGGGTCAAATGGAGTAAATAATAAGTAATAATCTTTTTCTTTGGCTGACACAGGTGAGAAGGAATGCCCTTACTAGAATCCTGTGCTAAAGAATTCTGTCTCAGTTGGTCTGCAGTACGGATGGAGAAAACATGCATTCTTCAGACTGAGCGAAGTAGAGAATGTGACATGGTTTTCAAATAGTTATAGCCTTCTCTCAAATTATTTCCATTGGTGCTTCTCAGACCTGAAGTACATTCAGTGAAATCAAAGGGAAGAGGAAAGAGAGAGGTGAAAAAGAAAGAAAAGGAGAAAAAGAAAGCAATGGAAAGAAAAGGGAAAGGGAAAAATGGAAATGGGAAAAGGGAAAGGGAAAAAGGGAAAAGGAAAAAGGGAAAGGGAAAAAGGAAAGAGAAAGGCAAGACAAGTGAGGATTTGTAGCTGTCAGTACAATACATATAACTCATAATACAATGTCTTTACGTCCATTTAAATTTTGCTTAGTTTTCTGCTGATTATTATGGGCATGTGTGAAAACGAAGATATCACTTTGAACAATGGATTTTAAAATGGTTGGTCAGTTGTTTAATCTTCATTGACAGAACTTGATATTTAATGTAATGTAAGTAAACAGGTAGGTGATGGAAACCAGTATGTATTCTCATTATCGCAAAAAATCTTGAAGAAACACATATTTCATTACATTCTCAGTTCACGCAATGCAATTTCCTTCAAAAGCTGTCACAGCCTCCTCTGCTCTTTAAAGTGGAGGTCATCCATTATTTGTTCAGGTTCTTCTGTGTAACCTTTTTACAGGGAAATCTTGATCACAGGTCTTAAAGGTTAAATGTAAACAGAAAGCCCCCATGAAAATGAGTTGCCAAATATGGCTCAGTTATTCCTTTCAAAGCCAAATTTGTGCATGAGTGGAAATAATTTTAAATATTTTTAAGGGAACTTTTCAGTAAGATAATAACATCATAACTTAAAAAAAACCAACTGATGCAGAACATAAAATTACCTTGGAAACAAAATATATTTCTGGGGAGGTCTAGAAATGTGTGTTCATGTGACTGTGTTGGACACTGACTTGCTTGCTTCTAACAGTCTCTGTTTCAGTGATGAAGTCTCCCATTCTAGATAGCAATATTTCTTTGTACAAGGTTCAGAGAAACAATAGATTTTCCAAAGGGGGTTTGCAGCTCGCAGAAAATGGGATGCTGCCTTTGTTTCAGCCAGGGCAGAGTTAATTTTATCAGTAGCTCTTACTGTGATGTGTTTTTGGATTCGGAACAAGAATAATGTTGATACCACACTGATGTTTTGGGAGTTTTGCTAAGTCGTGTTTATCCTAAGCCGAGGACACAAACTGGCCACAGGGTTATTCCACACCATAGAACATCATGCCGTGTATATAAACTGGGAGGAGTTACCTAAAAGGGGACCAGTCTGGGTTCAGGAAAGGGGTCCTGGCATCAGTCAGCATGTGGCAAGAAATTACATCGTGCATCACTTGGTTTTTTCCCCTTTTTATTATCATTTTTAAATACCATTATAATTGTATTTTATTTTCTTTTCAATTATTAAACTGCTCTTATCTCAACAAACAAGTTTTACTCCAATGCTCCTCCCTATTCCACCAGGGTTGGGGGGGGAAGAGAAGGGGAGTTGAGCGAGCGGCTGCTTGGTGTTTTATCTCCAGTGGAGCTGCAAAATGCATGGCACTCTCCTCCTGTCTCATCAAAGGTGGACTACTGACCATCCAGGAAGGTGCAAAGTCCTAAGAACAGTAAGATTCTTCAGAATAGCATTTAAAATATTTTCTTTTCCTCTTATAACTTCTGTATTTCTTCTAAGGACTGTACAATAGATGTTAAATGGTTAGTCCTAAAAGTAGGGGTAAGATCTGTACTCTAAAAATAGCAAGCAGAAATTTACCATTCCTTGCCTTTTCTCCATCCAGTTTAAGGACTACTGCATTACTGGCTCCAAGGCAGCATTTTTTAATCAAGAACAAGGTCCCCCCCATCAGCTTCAAGCTGTTGGTAACATTTATAACATCTAGGTTTTTTATGTTCATGATACAGTGAACTTTTTACAAACGAGTGAGATTTGTAAATGATATCCAATGATCTAACACTTCTTCCATCAGCTGCAACACCTCCCTCCCTATAATCCCCAAAAGATCTCCTCACTCTTAAAATCAGTCAGAATCTACTTAGATTCCACATATCCTTAGGAAGAAAAGAACAGTCATGTGTTGTAGGGTATTCAGATGGTCATAACATCGGAAACAATGAGCTTCCTATCCACAATATTTGTCCTCCCATTATTGACCATTTTGGTCTTTTCCAGTGATGTGGAAGTTTGTCCTTTGAGGTCTCAAGGCTTTCATTCAGCCCAGAAGCTGAGAAGGGATCATGAATGACCCCCATGAGCTTAGGGACAGGGTGTTCTCTGATGTTATCACTTATGGAACATGAAAGAGTGGCAGTATTTGTAAGAGTATTTATTCACAAAATTGCTTTGTTGATATGTGGAACATTTTTGTGAGCACTTTAACATTGATTGACACTTATTTGTAAAGGGAAAAAGAAGATTTCTTCACGTTTTATAAATGAAATCTTTAAGGAATAAATATCATGAGACTCCGTCTAGGCAGCTGTGCACCAGGGTAAACATGTAGCTAGATGAAAGCAGAAAGCAATAATACCTACACTGTGAGGATGCATTAATGAGCAATTTGCTTATTTTTCTAAAAAAAATCATACTGTTAACTTATTTACAAAATTATAACAAAATCCCTTGTGCCCACCAGTCATTCATTGAAAAAGCATTTTGAGTGACCCTAAAAAGGGCCTAGTGTTGCATAATCAACACTAAAAATAGAATTATTCACAGGAATAAAATATATTAATTTTCAAATTACTATCTTCAAATGTCTATCAAAGACCAGGTTTTTGTTGTTAATTGAAAGACTGGTGCATCCTCTTTACTCAAACCACCATAGCTTGCTTCATTTTCCAAAATAAGGAAGGATTCAGTGTTGACTTGGACCTTCAAGCTCTTGGCCTTTCTCAGTTGTTACTAATGCATTTATAGACAGATGAATTAACACATGCTTTAGGCCATGGACACTGATTACCATAAGCAGCAGTCAACCCATTCTTTTTATCTTGGCATTTCATATCCCATGCCACTGGGCTCTAGATCTATTTTTGTCAAATATTTAAACTGCAAAGGAGACTGTTTATAATTGGGCAATTTTGAATAATCTGTGTGGTGAATGGACAACTCTCAGCAGTCTTTGAGGTGTTAGCAATTCACATAGCAATGCTCCAAATTTAATATTACTAAGAACCTACAATTAGTCACGTCAGTCTTCCCCCAGACTTTGTCTCAAAAACTTCACCCCTGGGGTTAAGACTAGGGAACACTTTGGGCATAAGAGGACATCAAATCAAACCCCTTTATTTTCCAAGTCTATCACTGTGTTTTGCAACTACACTATCTTGACATTGTTGACTCTTATAAAAGACCATCAAATCCGTTCTCCAGCCAAAAGACAAAAGGATTTGGTTTGTAGCCATTGAGAAGACTACAAAATCTATTTAATTCTATTTTCTTATCCCCTTGCCTTCCAGGACCTGTGAGAGATGGTGTCTCAATCTTAAATATTTAAAATTACTTTTCCCCTTTTTGTCAATACATCACATGAAACTTTTCTTTACATTTGCTACTTTCTTTCCCTTGAGGCCTGTATTACGGCATATTTTTCTCAGAAAATATAGACATTACAGACATTGATGATTAAATTTTTTCAAATACTTAATGTCATCACCACACACTTATATTTATTCCTCATATTGGAAAGTTCACAGATGAATGACTTTAAAACTGTGTTAAGCTGACATTTTTCTGAAAGGCAGAACAAGAGAAGTGTTAACTAAAACAGTTAACAAGCTTACTTCAACAGCTTTACTCTGAAAGATTTGTTTCATTCAAATGCCTTCAAAGAAACAGATATGAAAGCTGTCCTGGCTTTTATGTTGATTTTTTATTTCATATTTCAGCTGTTCTATCTGGAAAGATGTCCTGACCAAACTAATTCAATAGCTGTCTTTCAGTTTGCATTCTTGGATTTGGCATTCGCTCAACTAGCTTGTAAAAATTACCCTTCATTTTGCACTAATGTGTATTAGAAAGTATAAGGCAAAAGTACTGGTGTTTACATGGTTTTCAACTGTATAGTTCTCCTTTGTATTGAATCAACTGCCTTTGCTGCTGCTGGTTTGCTGGGCCTGGAACCGACTGTTGATGACGGATAGTGGTTGTAACCTTGCAGCTGAGAACAGCTGATTGCGGGGAAATGATGAAGGTTGTTTCACGTCAGGCTCTGAGCCCTATCCTGCTGTCAGCAGCACTGATGCTGGAACTAAACAACTCCATGCTGGTGAAATAGAGACTATTATGAGTTCTGTGGCTGGTTGCACATCTGCCAAACGCTTCACGCTTTTTATCCAAGTATTTTAAACAGCTTAGTTGCATGTTTATCTTTCAGATAATGCTAGCATTTTTTAGATTTAGTATAGTAAAATCAGCATCTTGGGAACCATATTCAGTGAGAAATGTTTTGATAAGGATTAAATCAGGGCTATTTTTCCTGACATGCACATCCCTGCCAGTGTATATCAACCCTCCTTGAGACCCAGGCAGCAAGAGATCCTCTGTTATGTAAACAGTAGGTCTGAGAGGTTTCCGAGAATGCCATCGGGGAGATCCCATGGCTCAGGTTTCTGGTTCCATTTCTCTCACTTATACTCCATATCTTCTAGGATGACCAAGTTGAATCTGTTTAGATAACTTCAATGTTTAAATAATTTTATTTTTTCAGTGCTGTCTTTACTATCAGAAAGGTTATTTAAAGCAGAATCTGAGCTCAGGAAAGCTTACATCCTGCATGTCCAAATGCATGGTAAACTTGGAGCGTTTCCAAAAACCCATCTATTCAGTGACTCTTTTCTGCTTCCCCTAGCATTGTTCTGTTTTCTCGGGAGAACATGATCCCAATGTCCCTGACTGTCCCATCAGTTGTTGTGGTTTGAGGTCACATAAGCCAAGTCTCTTGCATAAAGCAGCATTATGCTCACAAATGCAGATCACCCATACATGTTCTGAGTGAAATAATACCTGTTCCAGGTTTATTTTATATCAAATCTTTCAAAGCTCCATACTAATAGGTAAAAATATGGCTTCCTTACAGATGCTCCTGATGTTGTCTTAGACATCACCACACTATTGTTTAAACTAGAAAAATGTGTGGTCCTCCTAATAAAGTCAAAAAATTCCTGTCAACAGACACTGTCTGTTATTTTTGTAATTGTACTGTATTTAATTATGGAAATGCTCACTTAACTGGCAACTGTCTGACATGAAGTTGTCCAAAATTTATTTGGTTTATTTAAAAGCTGCCTGCTGTGTTTTCTGATGTCCTAAAGCCCATAATGAGTGGCAATGTTAGTGTGTATAATATCAGTCTTTATTAACCACATTATAATTTCACAAGTAAGAATCTTAAAATTGGTAGTTAAAATACAATGAATTGAATTATTTGGGTTTGGAAAACAAAAAGCTAATTAGATGTGCTCTAAGTCAATGTCCCACAAACCAGATCACCTTTTATAAACTGAGGCTTCATTTTCATCACTGAGTCTTTGTTAACATGTATATGATATAAATAAGTTGTCAGATGTGGAGGAAAATGAAAGCTTTACTGAACTCCTAAATAACTTGGCTTTACCTAGTCTAGTTCTTTTGTTTATATATAAATAGTACCTTTTTTTTTTTGATTGTTAATTTGATTGAAATATAACCAAGAAACAGACAATGGCTTCATTTTAATTACCTGGCATATTAATTTCTATTAAATGATTGTTAGAATATTTCCAAATAAATTTCTATACAAACTGAGAAAAAGACATAGAACTTTAACTAATACTAAAGTATTCCATTGCAAGTGGATAAACAAAATATTAATGTCTATCATGGAGATTATCATGGTTAATGGTTAGCATATCACATTCCTATGATGAAGGTCTCAGCAAGATCTGTAAATGTTGTTGCACAGAACTATTCTTAATATGAACGTGATTTCAAGAACTTTGATCTGCTTCATCTATTCTAATTATCCAAGCTATTTCTGAGGCTGTCAACAATCAAGTACTTGGAAACCAGCATTAGAACCATGGTTTTGTCTTACAGTGTTACTGAGATGGTTCACACAAGCAGATAGGATCTGAAAGAACAATGTAAATTGGATAATTTGCTTTTCTTATTCTTATTGGGCATTGAAGTATGAATTTCTTCAAGGAGTTTTACTATTCTATCTCACTCAATATTTTTGCCATGATTCTTCTGTTTGTTTCACTGCACGTATTGATTACAAATCATTTGCTGTGAATGCATGCCACTGAAAATCACTGACGGATCAGTTAGTTGTGGTTTACTAGAGAGGATGGGCTAAAGCTTACTCCTCTCCAATCTCTCATCCAGAGCTGTAGTGTCTGCTCCTAAAGCACACAAGGCTACCGCAGGGGCACAGGTCTTATTCCTTTCCTCATTTGGCCTGTCTGTGTGTCCCACAAGAGCTGCTGTGAAAAAAACTTGTATAGTTTGCAATCAGGGCAAGGAGACACAGAAATCATCACATTTCTTCCCAGAAGAGCAACTTGAAGAATACTAGGAGAGCTCCCTATCTTAATATTGCAGCAGAACACATTCCTAGAAAGAGCAGTAGCAGAAATGGGCTACTGCTGCATTGATCAACAAGATATGGTTTTATTGCGGTAGCTAGGTATTGTAATGTAATATAATCACAGGTGCAATTCACTCAAGTTAGATAAAAAGGGTTTTTACAAAATTAGGTTGACATTTAGATTTTATGGCCTTTCCATTTAATTATTGGTTAGAAGATAATTAATTTCCAGACAGAATCCAGATGACTGTCCTTTTTTTTTTTTTTTTTTTTTTGTGTCTTGATTGGTTGTTTTTTAGGCTTGATGGACCTGCATATCCTTCTTCAAAGCACAGGGACAGTCTGAAAGAGTGGAGAAAATGAATACTATCATACTGAGTTAAATGAAAAAATGAAATATCCCTTTTTTTTTGTGGGTCTTTTTTTCTTTCTATGAAAAAAAATATTTTGAAAAAATAAAATACAATGTACACAAAATACATAATACTATTTTTGTTGTGCAACTTTACCTATTTTCCAAAATCTCAATGGTATATCAACAGTAGTAGAGCAAAATGACATCACATCACTTCAGAATATGATGACTTGTCATATTTTCACAACTACTATTCTTGCAATTTTTCGACACGTTTTGGTCTTTGGGCATAGTGTGAATTCCATCTCAAAATCTGATATATGGTGATGCATCATTTTGCTCTACTGCTATTTACGTATTGTGAAATAACAAGAAAAAATTAGAACATAAATCCGTGCCAGACAGATATCTTAAACTTTAACTTCCATTGAAGTGTTTTTTTTTTTTTTTCCAAAGTGACTAATTTTGAAAAGTTTATAAAATTTTAATTTTATGGTAAGTTCTGAACTTTGTTTTTCCATATCTGTCTGAAAAGTGTTGAAATGCTTAATTATTGGCTTTATAATTGACTGCCTACATATTAGCAATCTCTGTTACAGTCTCTGTGTTTCACAATTAGTTCTTTTATTAAAGCAACATTGGTTTTCCACATTTCCAGGTATATCTTGCCTCTATATTTTATTACATTAAATTAATAATATAATAAAACCATAATAATTATCATTTTAAACTCTGATAATTTCCCATTGAAATTTTTCTATTAACCTTAAAAGGTTCAATATGTTAACATCGCATAGTAGGGATAGTTTAATAACAGATAGTTTAAGTTCTCATTGTTATTCCTACTTATTTATATTATACTGGCAGTGTGTGCACCTGCACATTCTACCAAGTTTTACATAAAATTATAGGAAACTATGTGAATCCCATAGAAACTAGAAACAGTTTCTGAAAGCAGTAGAGTGATAAGAAGCAAGGATGCAAAAGTTCTATAGCAGTTTGAACTGATTTTTTCTCTGATGGGTTGGTTAGCTTTGTAATTTTACAACTATCACAAAGGAACGGGGAAGGAGTAGAATATAACAATTTTTGTTTTATAACATTACAGAAAGGATTTAGCTGAAAGCAGGACTGCAAATTCAAGTGTGAAAGTAATAATCTCATTTTATCTTCAATGTGAACATTTAAATTTGTTGGTTTTGTCCTATGTAAGGAATGTTCCAGCTGGAGAAAAGCTTAATGAATATGTAAGACAACTTTGAAAAAATAGTGATCTACCTGTTTTCAGTGTCCTGGAATATCCTTATGTTCTTGAGCTTCCAACTGGAAAATACTTATCTATATTTTAAAATCTATATATTACACCTTTCATCAAAGATGATATATATAATTACCATTTCAAAAAGGACTATCAGTAGGGATTATGTGGCATTTTTTTTCAATATTTGCTCTAAATTTTAGGAATTATTATCTTGAAATATGAAAACATAGTCAATGTGTTTCCAAATCTCTTCACCATAACCCTCACTTTTCTGATTTCTTCTCTATCACTCAGTGACTTTTGTACCAAATACCAGTACTGCATATTTTAGGACAAAGAGTCTTCAGAACAGCTCATATAACTTCTTTTTAACATAGCTTACAAATTTCACTGAGTTCTCTCACACCGTACTTAAATTGTACCTGATTTTGTGAGTTGAAGACATCTGTAGTTCATTGATACAGCTGTTCTCCTGTTCTGTAGGTTGATCAACCAAATCATAAATTCTCACTTCCAGTTCCAAGTTTTCAGAATAAATACATTTAAAACCTGATCGCTTCCCTCCTACGAAACAGCATGGCCCAGCTGCCAGCACATAGGCCCAGCTGAGACAGAAATCCACTCCCTTGTGTCCTGCTGTTAAACTAAGCCACCCCATAAATAAAATTTCTTGCTTCTGTGATCATCTTTCTAACATCCCAACATCATATTAACATCAGCAACTGCTATGCATCATAATCAAGTGACCTTGCCCTTATTTCTCACAAACTAAAGACATTAAGATTTATTAGTCTTGAACACAAGGCATTTTCTCAAGACTTTAAAATATTATGTGTGTTTTTACCCACCCATTTGCCAAAAACAAGAACACTGGGATATTTCACCATGTAGAAATTAATTGTCCATCTCATTTACTGAAGATATTGTAAATTGTTGTGGCTATAACAAGGCAGTTTTATCTTAGCAGATTCTTTTCTTCCTGATGCTAATCACACACTAGATTCATCTAACGTTTTCCAGTTTGTCCCGTAAAATCCCTTATGAGAAAGTTTCACTTTGCACTTGATCTCTAGCAACTTGCATCTTGTGATTTTTATTGACCCAGAAAAACATATCTCTTGGTGATTATGGTAGCTATGGATCTTCATCGCTGTGGATGAAACCTTAAATTGTTGTGAAGATTAGGCTAAAAATTCGAGTAGCTCATTGGACTTGACTGACAACCATCAGAATCACAGTCATATCCCAAAACTTTCAAACTAACCCTGAACACAAGATGACATTGTGCATTACATCTCTAGCTAACTAGGTTCTCTGTCAAGTCAAGTGCAAGTCATCTTTAAACCTACAAAGTCAAGAAATTTCCAAATTAAAACTTAAGCTCCATCTTTAAATCACCCATATAATGTCCACATAATTATTTTTATGAGGGTTATCGAGCTAATGAAGACATTTGCAGTATTGTTGTATAATGACATCAGGTAAGGACTACATGTAAGCCATAAATCCTGATCTCCTTGATTCTGTCTGTATGAGTCAGGCCACAGTATGGACATTTATTTCAGTTTGAGTCCCTCATTATCTGCCGCAAGTACACAGTGTCAGAGTAGATGAGGGGGGCACAAAACCAACTCGAAACAGAACAAGAGCATTTTGAAAAATGTCCTTCATTCAATAGTTATAGAGTCATTCAGCCTCTGCCTCTGAGATTCAGAAAGTTCTGTCTCTCTTGAACCAGAACACATTTGTACCAAAAGTCATGCCTGGCTGATTGTCTCTCTGACACAACCTTAATTTGACACCTGGTAGCCAATGTTCTCTGTGAACCTTCTTCTATCCTTCTCGCACAGGAGAAAATTGGTCCTCAACTAGAACAAATTAGGTCAGGTAAAGCCTGCTGCTGACTTGCCTAAAACGATCTACTGCAAAAATTCATTTCCTCTGCAAGTCAAATATGAAGTTTGGTTGGTTTTATAAAACTCATTGTTTGCACCGTCTCAGCCCGTGTAAGCCTGAGTTTAATATTTTTTTTTAAATAGAAAACATGTTCTTATGGAACAGTGATTGATTGAAAATTCTGGAGAACAAAAAATGTTGAAAAGAACAGGATAGATGTAATAAATGAAAGCCAGTATGATTATCTGTGTCAAAATATGTCATCTTGAGTGTGGGCAACCAGACTGAGATGATAGCCATTTGATTTTATAGTCTTTTCTTGAAGCCGTCAACATGTATGTATCCAAGTGGCAGGCCACATGTAGTGGTGACATCTCCTGAGAATGACTTATGCTCAATAAAACTTTCTCTTTGAAGTCAGCCCAACAGACTTACAAGATGATAATGTCTGTGGGTTGCTGCACCTAAAAACTGATTCCTGGATGTCCAGGAGGAATAAAAGACTTTGGTTTCCCTCACTTTCAGCAGGATTAGAATATAAAAACCAAACCAAACAAGCCCAATACAAAGGCTGTACAATAACTGAGAAGATATAAATTCAATCTTATGGTAATTTTATTACCTGAAATTGAGTACCTTCTCTTGACATACCTTTTATAGTGTCAACCGATCTTTATGTAGGCACAATATTGTTCTAAGAACAGCTGTTTAGATATTAATTTAGTTTGGGGATCATTGTGTTTGAATATTTATTGATGACAATAACTCCAGTCAGAACAATGACTGTGAAAACAAGAAAAAAAATGGTTTTCTCCTTTTTTCGGACCATATTCTAGTCTTACATATGTTAGCATGGCACCAATATAGCACAACTTTGCAGTGTAAAGAAATATATATGTCTAGAAATGTTATATATGCATGTATTTGTACAATGTTAAAATTCTGATTTCCTATATACTCCTGTGATGATTGACATTGTCATTGTCTTGTTGCCTAATAACAAAATGAAAAAACCTCGCACCACAGTTAAAGTGGTAAGACAAAAAGCAACTCTAATAAAAGCTTTCAGGTGCACAAAATACGGCATTGTTCATGCATGATATAAGATTTCTATAATTTTTATAAGGTTAATTAATTAATTAATTAATTAGCTGGTTTATCCAATACAAAATCGGTTACCCCAGTAGTCCACCCCTTTGTCAGCCACCTTGCAGTTGGTCCAGGGGCTTCTTTACCCTATCTTCTTTCTATGTCTCTTGAGTTCTGGTAGAATTTAAGATGTCTTTGCCAGGAATTCTCTTCTAAAGAATAAGACTAAACGGAATTTCAAGAATGTATTAGTAAGGGTTTGTTAAACTGTGAGAGAGGGAAGGAAAAACACTTGAAGCTACACAAGTATATATTAAAAATATACAAGACTACAAATATATGAAAAATATATAAAAAGCTAAAAAATCTTTAGGCATCAATTCCATTGTTCAGTTTCCTATAATTGAAACAAATAAATTTTGTATAAGATAGACTCGAATTCTGTGTATAAATTCTCAGTTAACAGGACAGTTTTCTCCTTTGCTAACGTGTCACCTCTGTCAAGCAGAAGCTACTACAGGTGCTTACCTAGCTCGTGCTAGACAGGGACTGCTGTGAAAATTTTCTAACACAGGTTGCAGAGATTCCTCGTGTTCATGTATTTTTTAAGCTACAGAGATCCCTTTGTGGCAATATTAGATAAAGATATCTACATGGTAGATATGTGAAGCTAAATAAAGTAATCTCCCTTTGCACGTACCTTTGTATCTCTTACTCTCTATTAAATAATCAGATGGTGAATGAGTCACACAAGTTGCTCTTCATTTGGATGAGCTGAACACGTTGAACTCTTGCACTCTTGATGGTTTTTGTCTGAATGATCATCAATTCATCATTCTCTTTGTTATTTTATACAGAATTAACCTAACAGCAGCAGCTATACCAAAGCCAAACAGATAAGGTGACCATTTACTCTGCTTCAATCTGCCTCAGTTTCTGTAGAGCCTCTCGGATGTGCCATTGCCCAGCAACTTATGCTTAGATAATGAATTATTGTAAATCCTTTTCAGGAGCCACTGATTGTCTGAACAGAGATTTCTATTCTTCAGATACAGCCTTCCTCTTCTGTTTCTAAACATACAATTTCACATTTGGCTGTATTCAAACACTTCTGTAGTTTATGTCCAACTTGCTGAATCACCCAGGATGTTCCAAAATTTTGGTCTATTTTTGTTTCTACTTTGCAGTTTGTCTGTCTTCATACTGTTTTTGGAATTGATTAACACATTTTAATTTTTCTCCCGGCCTGTAATAGGAATGTTAGATGCCAGAAGGTCCAGGATTTCTCCCTGCAGAATCTGGCTACATTTTATTAATTAATTCCCATTTACATGATTAAGAAGCTATTGGTCAATTCTTAATGTGATGCTTAAACTCTGTAAAACACTTGTTTTTTCAGGTCTATGAATTAAAATATTGAAAAATACTAGGTTGAAATGAATCTCATTGATTATTAATTTTACCAAACAAATTTCTAATTTAATTCTTAGAATCATGTTGCTTTGATAACAGCAACTATTTGTACCACATTAATGATGCTACTCAACTTCTTTTTAGTTTGTTAAACTTCATATTTCGTTTGGTTAGGATTTATATCAAACAATTATGCCTATTCTGCCATCTTTACTTTGACTCAGCCAAATATTACTGGTTTGAAATCAGATTGTATAGGAAACTGGAAACAGACAAAATGGGAAAGCCTGAAGAAATGTTCTTCAGCTGCAATAGGCA
This sequence comes from Eulacestoma nigropectus, assembly GCA_013397775.1. NCBI lineage: Eukaryota > Metazoa > Chordata > Aves > Passeriformes > Eulacestoma > Eulacestoma nigropectus. The sequence goes on from VZTE01005755.1 coordinate 3,011,860, forward strand.
GAATGAGATGTCCCTTCCGCTTCTCAAAAAACCAAGATCTGTTACTGAAGAGAAAATTATTATCAATAAATTATTTTTTACTGCTATTGTTATAAATCCCAGATGCAGTAGTAACTGCTTCTACGTATTAACTAGAGTTTGAAAGAGGGATTTTAATGAGAAGTTTTAACTCAACTTTTCAAGGTTTTCACATTACTTGATCCATCCATTGTGTACTTGTGTTTATTTTGGGACCAAGACACATTAAATTTATTAAAGTATATTTTATGTGTCATTTGCAGCCTGGGTTAAAAGCAAGCTGCATCCTTTTGAAGGACATTAAGATCTTGGCTTTTTAAATTCTTTCTCGTTATTTTGGTATTAAAAGGGATTATTTCATGCTTGCTTAAATCGTCCTACTTTTTACTATTTTGCATGTCATGGATGTAATATTTATCAAAAGGTGGCCTACTTTAAATACGTATCCTAATTGCTTATTTTCTGTAAGTGACTGACTCACAGAACAGAAACATTCCATCCAAACTCAGTGAACCACCGTGTACTTCTTGCAGCTCTAAATCTTCTACTTCCATCTGGGGAAATTTCAGCTATCCAAATAATCCTGTTCTGGACACCTGGATACCCCAGAAAAGCTGATCACAATGCCCATTTTGTGTCCAAGCAAGGGATGAATTCCAACACATCATCATGGTTCTCAGCTCAAAAAAATACAAAAGACTCATGTTTCAAAGAAAAATATATACAGGTCAGAAACTAAACCAGATAAGAATCAGAAAAAGATCAAACTGCTCTTCATTTACAGTTGATACTATTTTGATAGTTTCTGAATTGAAAGTTTTCAAAATATTTGGCCAAAGTTTTTGTTTGTTCAACATCTCAGTGCTCAACCTCTGTTCAGGATAAGAGGAAATGGTGAGTGAAATAATCCTAGATATGACAGGAATTCTTTCTTTTGTTTAGCTGTTTCATTTTGCTCCTAGGGATGCAACTTCATTGCCTTTTTCAATTTATACACACTTTCAAGTTATTAATAATTTTCCAAGTAATTAATTTCCCCTTTTTAATGAAACTTTTTCAAAGTTTATCAGAGTGAAATTTGCTGGTGGATATTAGTTGAAAAAATAAAGTCTTCTAGAGGAGTTCAGCTTCAGATTAAGATGTTGAAAGGTACCTATGTGCATGTGAACTGTTGATCTAAATTCCCGTGATATTCAAGACAGATCTATTCTATGGAGCCTAGAGACTATTCATCACACCAGGAAGTAGGCACCAAGTTTCCTACATTTTTCTACAGATTGTTCTCCAGCTGCCAGTCCCAAAGGGTAACTATATCCTGCATGTCTTGAATCACATGTGGATAACCCTGCTTTTAAGTCTCAGCAGTACTGGTGCCTTAGATCCCACTAGGCACCTCCTGAACTGAGGCCCTATGTGCTGGAACACCAAAACACTCATGGATGTGACACAATGAAGACAGCTAAACTGGGATGCCTTGACTGAGCGTCCCTGAGCTGGCCCTCTCCCTTGCTGTCACTCAGGTTGCATTTCCACTGTCAGATAACTCTGATCCAGCATCTGCCCCTGAAGCCCAACCCCGGATCACAGGCAGTGTGATGTGTGCCATGCCATGCCTGCTGCTCTCCAAGCCAGCTGTGGTGCAGGGGACAGTTTGCTCCAGGGAACGGGATGCATTCCCTCCATCCTATGCAGTCTTCTTCCAACGCTATCCCAATGGACCACGTGTTGCATAGCACTGAATTATGCCTTTATGCTTCCTCATGCTATAGATGTCCTTAGTGTCACACTGCAATAACACCACTGGGACGTGGGCATGTGAGGCTTAGAGAAAACACTGCAGTGCGCTGTGGACACACAGACTGGGATTCAGCTGCCTAATTCTAAATATTCAGTGTTAATTAATGTGTTGATAGATACCTCACCTTGCCTTCAGCTGCAGCTCCAGAAGGATGTGGGTTTTCTGTAAACCTGTCCGTCATGCCAACTCTGTGCAGATGGTTTGGATACATTAGGGCATACAAATGGCACTGGGAGCCAGTAATCGATTTTTGTAGTGGTTGTTTTTAATAATGAAGATATATTTTTTATCATCTAGTTCATAATGATAATTATAATATTGGCATGTTTTCTTTTACATATTCCAAGTCCTTCCATTGTACAAATTGAGGAAAAATTAATATTTCACTAGTGAAAGTAAAATTTTTCCTTTATGTTTTCAGGGAACAAGCTGGAAATGTCTGCCAAATACATTCTGAGGATCATAAGGCAAACAAGTAGAGCCCCAAATGCACTTATGTTACATCATATCATTTTTAATCAATTTCATTCTTGCTTTAATTTTAGAAGACAGTACACATAGCATTTCTGCTATTTTTGTATGCTAATAGTTGATGATATTACATTTATTCAAGGAAAGCTTGGAGGCAACCTCTTTCCTCAGGGAAAAGACCCAACCATCAGTTCACTATGGGAAAAAATCATTAATTAACAATTTCTGGAAAGGTTGCAGAGAGAGAGAATATCTTAGGACATGGAAGCTTTGGAACAGCTTTTATTGGCGAGGCACCATCTGACATCAGTGTTCCTCTATGTGAGACAAAAAGTCATTTGTAAACAAACTTTGAGACATTAATGATGACATTTGAGAGCTGAAATCTGAAAACCTGTCCGGGTGAAACCAAAACAGAATAAATGATTCCCAGTGAGTCAGAAAATAGTTCAGAGCTCTAAAGAAATGAGTCAGAAACTAAATATACTGAGTAGGCTAAAGGCATGAAAAAAACCACTTTAGCAGTTGAAAGAAGCTGCAGGAAACTCAACCTAATTCAGTCAGGCTAATATGATCAAAATCTGTGAACCAGTTCATTTGTATTAAATATGGTATGAGGTATTTTGATCACTTTGAGAAAAGAAGAATTGCATCATCTGTTTGCAAGCGATAGGAATTATTTAATAGGGAAGGCAAGAATTCCAAGGAAGGGAAGAGAAGGGAAAGCAAGTAAAGAAACAGAGGACCAGATAAGGATTAATCACCAAGAAGTGATAGAAGTTTCATTGCTCCAAACTGGAGAGAGCTTGCCAGTGCAGCCTGGAGTCAACGGGCAGCTGCAGTCTGGAGAGCTCAGAGTCCCACGCTGTTGCTTGGACCAAGTGAGCCCTTCCAGCTGCCCTGCCCACTGTGGTGTGCATCCACATAATCACATCTGCTGTTCACGTAAATGTGGCCGCAGAAATAAAATGTCCATTCCCAACACTGAATACTCAGGCTGGAATTTCGTGATACTCGTAGCCATTTGAAAGTTACACGTAAGCATTGAGGGCACGAGTCATCATCATATTTGCCCCTGGCTCAGTCATTAACTGTTAGTAAATCTGCACGTAAAATGGAAGCTAACTGTGGAAAGCATTTTAATCACTCTTTTTTCTATTCTAAATTATATTATCAGGCTGAGGAGATTTATACCCTCAAACCAGAGTTGCAGATGAGATCACACTGGGCATCTCACAACAAATTTCCTGCTGGCTGCATTCTTTGTCTCTTATTCTGCTAATATGAGGGCCTATGTAGAAGTATTCTTACAAGTGATAAAATATTTCATTATGCTGAAAGTGTGGGTGTTGAAGAGGAGGGAAATGTACTTTATTCTATTTGTTAGAATTACAGTAAGGCCTACAAAGAGGGTGTGAAAAAAAATACAAAGGTTAAAGGCAAAGAAGCAGGTGGTGGTGCCTGGGCTCACTGTAAGTAGTTTGATTTGTATAGACAGTCTAAGAACAAAAGAGCAGTATGGAAATGTAGAGGGCATGAGGGAGATATGAAAGCATCAACCAAAGTGAGTAATAAGCAGAATAACAGAAAAGAAGCTATATTTGATACTCAGATGAACACCTTTGCAACTATTATCCAAGAGCAGATTCCTGCTGTGTCCAAATAAGAGGTTCTAAATAATTCATTGTTATTGTTTCCATTCTTACTGTAGACAGTATCAAGGCATGTAAAAGAGGAAAAGAAGTTTAATTAAATTTCTTACTAGTTTTGTGGAACGGTTAAAAACAGCAGTTGAATATCTCAAATTAATATACAGGAGTTTTTTCTCCTCTGAAGATAGCACAAGCCGCTTCCTCCACATTCTTCCATTGCAAAATATTAGAAAAGGTAAATCAGATCATTCTCAGTGGAAAACAAGTCCAAAACAGGTACAACAAAATGTTAAAATGGCTCTGAGAATCTTGGAAAACTTATCAAACACTATTGGGATGATGGGGGGATGATCAGATCATTTACTTTGAGCAATAAATTAGGCATTATAAAGTCTAATCTTGCAGATATCTAGTCTTATGGAATAATTCAGAGCTCTTAGACTAAGACTGAGTAAATCTGTTCATAGATGGTATGCCTTTTAAATAGAGAGGTAATGGTAGTTCTTAAGGTTTTTCAGAGTTATTCAGAGATGCTACACACTTATAAAGAAAATACCTGAGTCTGGTCATATGAAATATAGAGTCCAGGTGTGTCTGAATATGCTGCGGAGAAGGCATGTGCCTTTTTGCATTCTTTGAGGTAAATAATTGCCAGATGGAAAATAAAGGGGAAAGGAAGGCAACAGGTTGGTCCAAGGATAGCCACGTTACTGTTTCCTGTATCTCCTAAAAGTGCACCTCTAGAGAAAGGAAGAGAAATTTAGAATAGCATTTATTTATTTGGTCCTTTGCATGCCCACTGACATGTCTCACCAAGAGGGATGTTTCCAACATAGGACCATTTCCAGCATATGACCTGGCAAACTTCTGTTATCCCTCTTCAACAGCAGTAGCTGCAGGTTCAGGTCCTTCTGTTGGAGGAGGCATCAAATCTGTCTCCCACTTCTCAGACAAGTGTTTTAGGAGACGCACAAATATAGAAAGAGTGAGTACTGCTACCACCAACACTGAATAAACTCTTCCTCACTGTCCTGAACACTCCAATTTGTATGACATGTGAAGATAGAATAATTTTCAAAATCAATATGCATATACATACATGGTATATTTTAAGATAGTAATCCAACATCATGTGCAGGTTATTTTTTTCAGATTTGCAAGCTAGATAGAGTCACTAATAATTATTGTCTACATCTCATATCTCTAGCTCTTTCCTGCTGCATCTCCTTACTTGATATGTTCTTGAAACACAGTATATGTGCTTGTACCCAATCTTAGATTCTTTCAAAACTGCGGATAAATAGGCCTTTTACACCACATTTCCTCCAACCAGTGCTAGATAACTCCTTTAAATAGGACAGATTTTGCCTTTAGAATGCCTTTATCATTTCACAAGGAAGAGTCCAGATGACTGTATTTGATCAGTTGAGTTCCACCATGTGTCATGTGGAATTTCCTTTTCAGCACCATATTTCAAAGTCTAAAGGTGACTGACATTGCAATGAGCATGGCACCAAAAAGTGTAGGCACTTCAGCAATAAGTTTTAAGGGTAGGTGCAAAGTAAGTGTGTGAAGACTGATGAACATTCTGTTTAAGAATCTTCACAGCTCAAAAGTAATTATTCTTTAAGAGGTAGTTACATGTATTAAAATATTAAGATGTCTCCTGGATTTACCATGCCTTCCGTCACTGATCCTTAGAGCTAACATTAGTGATAATAATAGATAATGGCTGTAACACTTAACAATTCATGGTGACCTCTTTTCTGGAGATCAAATATAAATTAAGCTTCCCAGTCTTCTTGTGAAGTCAGGTATCTGTTTACGTCAATGGCCAATATACTGTATGCTCCTATTGCCATTTACCGTTTTCTTACTCTCCCTACTTTTGAATTATGATACCTTTTTACATCTTCATTTAAATTACATTGTAAGCCTTTGAAAGCATAATTACCTCTTCCTTTAGATTTTTCGTTGGCAAGAACTGCATTGCAGGACACTGCTATAATATTAATGATCCTAGGGCCTTAAAAAATTATCACAAGGCTATCAACAGTAGAGTATGAGTGGGGACCAATTAAGAATTCAGCCAACATATACAGATTTTAAAGGATATTTCAAGGATGACCCACACAAGCTGCAGATGGATCATCCTGAATGCAGATGCTTCACTATTAGAAAGCATTCTGTGTCTTATTTCTGATCTCTCATCAGCATATTTTGATGGATTAATGTAGTGATATGTTAGATACCAAAATACCTTACTGAAATGACCTTATGACAACTACCTTAAAACACTGGAGGGATCATGACTGTTGTGTAGTTTGAAACCCAGAGCTGAAAGAATATGAAGCAGATTTTTTTTACTAAAAAAATTTACAAATTTAAATATTAAGTTTATCCCAAGCCATTTTCCTTCATGTAGACAGACAGTATTCCTCTTTCTTCTTCTTCCTAATTTGAATGTACTTCCAAGGGTCAACAATTCTAGCAAGAGTAAGGGGAAAGGAACTTGCATTAGACATCATAAGAACACTGAGAATCTAAGTCTTACTCATTTGATATTAAATAGCTATAGAATATTTTTGTCCTAATTGGGAAGTGTGCATTCTCTTAAGAGTCCCATTTCAATAACATATTTCATGCTGAAGATCTGAACCTACAGCTTGGACTTGAAATCTTTTATCTTGAGGGATGTTTCACATTCAAGTCCAAGCCTAGATAGCAAAATTTGGTTTTTACTGCTGTAAATAGGTCAAACCAAACGTAATTATCAGCGAATGTTTTGCTTTGCTCTTCTCCAATACGATATTTAAATGTAGGTGTTGTCTTCTGGGCTGTCGTATCCACCGTGACACCAAAACACTGTACATGGTGATGAAACTGAACCTGCTAAATATGTATTGGTGACCTTTCTGTACTGTTCCTCCTGAAAGCTCATCAAAGAGGTTGAAAATTTAAGGCTCACAACACAAAGGTCACCCATCACTTACTTATGTTTGAAGGGACTGTGGTCAGGAATTAATTCATTAACAGGTCTGTGTTTTGAGAAGCTACTTCTACACTAAGGTAACAGTCAAAAAGGTGCACTACTTATAAACAAAATGTGATCTGAGTAGAAGAAATGATTTTTATCTCAAACAAATCAACATTAATAAGACTGAGTACTCAGTGAACAGTCTAATACAGGTGTAATGTAATCAGCAGATATTTGACACTTCCTCTTCGATTCTTCCATGTCTCATTAGCAGTTATCTCGCATCACTGCCTTTTCAGACTTGGCACTACAATCATTACTGGTGTTGTCATGCCAAATGTATGAATAGGAAGGGTTAGGAGGGGTGTATTTATGAAGAAAACTTTAGAAAACAAACTTTCCTATAAACTGTTTCACACCTTCATTCCACACACCATTCTTCATCTTTGAGTAAGCTTTTGCAAACATTATGTGCTAATTTAATCTACTTTCCCAACAGTTATGATCAAAAATGGATTTGTTGCCTGTATTCTGCTACCTCTGATATACTCTCTGAAAGCATCTGCATTAGAAGAAAATCAGTTCCAATTTACAAACTACATGTCAGTGTTCCCTTTACTCTTGGATATAAACCATGTCAGTCCGTTGAATCAATAATATGCTGGCTCAATGTTTTTATTTGGGAAAGTAGAGGTCTTTAATAATTCCCAATAATTTACTTTCATCAAATGAACTTTACTCATAAATTGTGCATTTTAGAAGGCAGCAACTGATATTTTCATATCTTGGCAAAGACTAACTACACATACATTAAACAGGTAGCTGAATAATGATATGATTCCACTGATGCATTGGAGATGGGTGTTTGTGATCTGGGACAACACTGATTTTTTGTTTCTTGTAATCAAGCTTTCCTGCTGATTACGATTTAATGGCTATAGCACAGTGCTACCCAGCTCTGGCATAGAGATCTGGGTTTGCTGTGCTCTACTACCACATGAAGAAATGTAGTCTGAGCTAATTCAGGACAAATATCTACCAAACAGCAGTCAGCAAAAAAGAAGATAAGAATGTGAGACTGTAATGTTATGTAGGTAGAAGATTATTTCAGGGCTTACACTGATTTTTTTTTTTAATAAATAGTCAATAGTTGGCTGATTTACTGATTTTGTAGATTTTACTAATTTTGAAGATATTGTAATATAAGAGCTCCAGCTGAGTAGTTCAGTCACATTGATGAAAACAGGAATTCACATAAAGAACTAAACTTGAATTTTCATTTTAAAGGATTTTTTTTCAATTTTGACATTTATTTTCACTCCAAGAAGATGAAGTTTTGGCTTTCATTTTGTTTCAAAAGATGCAATCTTAAAAATAATTGATTTTTAGTCAGTCAAAATTGTTCATAGTGATGGCATTCTATGTATTTTTTTACAACTTTAGACTTCGATCTAGACTTGAAATTCCACTTTAAAAATGCCAGAAATTTTCTTAAAATGTATTTTAAAAAATGATAATTTTCTAATGTGTTTTTTTTTGTCAAGTCTAATAGTAACAACTACGTAGTAGGCATTGTGAATATGGGAGGGTTTTGGAAATTTGATTCTAGGCAAGGAAATCATAGCCAATCTCTTCACTGTCAGGGCATGGATCAGCACACAGACACATGTTTAACTTGTCTAAGAATGCCTAACGGAGCCAGCAGAACCACTCACACAGATCTCGATGCAGTAGCTTTTTTCTGATGTGATTAACATTGCTGCTATGGGTAGTAGTGGGTTAAATAAAACCAGATGTGCTTGCACAGTCCTGGCCATAATCAGCATATAAAAGCAACAGCGATATACCAGAAAAATACGTGGTTTGACCGGTATTGTCACCCTGAATGTGGTCGGCTATTTACAGAAAAACATGAGATGCTCTTCCATGACAATGAATGCTCTTTTTTACATACTTTCTTGTCTTTTGTCAAAGTTCAGCTCAGGACCTCCTGGTCCTGCAGTTACACCTACATCTTTGTCATGGTCCAGTCCTTTTCTTCCATTAGTATGTATAATTTATTTTTCCATAATTGAATTACATGACAAGGTGGGTCAACCTTCATTAGTCACCAGTTTTCTACCAAGGGAACACATACTGCTCCAGAATGGGTCCTCTGTGAGGTCACAAGTCCTGTCAGCAAATCTGCTCCAGTGTGGGCTTTCTCTCCGTGAGGCCACAGGTCCTGCAGGAGCCTGCTCCAGCGCAAGCTTCTCACAGGTTCACAGCCTCCTTCAGCATCCCCCTGCTCTGGAATGAGGCTCTCTAGGGGCTGCAGGTCGATCTCTGCTTCCCTGTGGATTTTCATGAAGAGGGACATCCTTCCTCATCATGGTCTTCACCACAGGCTTCAGGAGAATCTCGCCCCCTGCCCTACCTTCTGCACTGACCTTGGGGTCTAAAAGAATGTTACTCTCACATATTCTCACTTCTCTCTTGCTGTAGTTGTGAGGGTTTGGTTTTTTTCCCTTCTTAAATATGTTATCAGAGAAGCTCTACCAATGCCACTGATGGGCTCAGTTTCAACCAGTGGAGGGTCTACCTTGGAGCCAGCTGGAAGTGGTTCAATCCAACAGGGAAAATGTTTGTCACAGATGCCACTGCTGTGGCTTGTCTGCTACCATAACCTTGGTACATAAACCAAATACACTTTTGGACTCTACAACACTCTTTGCTGAAGTTCTGCTATCACATTTCTGCTCATAATAAAAACCAGATGTACTTCATTAGAAAGTAATATTCAGATACTTCCACATTTTTTTCTCCCATTTTCTACAACAATAGGAAGATGTTTATTGTATTTTCATATTTTACAAAACTTCTTCATTTCTTAGCTTTGCAATTGATTGTCTCAGGAAGTGTAGTGGTAAAAAGCAAGTCCAAGAAACCCTGTCAAAACCAGAATTGCTATTTACTGAACCCAAAGAACAACTGATATTAAATTGTAGAAGAATTTTATTTCCATTCAGAGGATATTAAACATTTTGGTGTGAGAAGATTCTGCGATTAAATGAATCTATGATACCAAAAAGTCCATATTTATTCATTCTGCTTTTCTATCATCATGTGTTTGATTGACTTACTTTGCATTCCATAAGAAGGAAATTTGAACAATAAATAATATCTTCAAAGTATTTTTATGTCAAAATCCCTCTTTTACTTCATTATACATAATTGAACAAAAAGAAACAAGATAGTAAATCTCTTGTAAAAAAGTATTATAACAAACAGCTTCATGCAGGTGTATGAAGTCAACTTCATACATGTAATTTTATGTATTACTACATTACATCAGTTTCAATGACTGTAAAACAATGAGAATATTTCATAAATAGAGTAGTTCATAAATATTGAAAATAGCAATCTCCATCCAAGCCTTTTGAGTTCATGCCATGGCTTCTTTCTGAGAAAGAAGTTTGCTATAGAGGCCATAAAATGTATTATGTGAAGGTTGGTTGCAAAGCATTTTTAGTCAGTAAAGTTAACATATCTTTTGAAATAGATTGTTTTCTGGGATGATGTCAAGTTGCTTTTGGCAGACACTGGGAGGGTCAGATTGACGTTTGGTCACAATTTTTATGGAGCAGAGAGAGGAGAAGAAATGCAAGGTCCCTCTGTCAGCTGTGGAGATGGCGATGGGTACAGTGGGAATTTCAGATATATAGAATGAGAGAGGGAATATCACTAGAGTGCAGCAACAGCAGTGTAGGAGGGATGCTCCAACGTTTAAATTTAAAGGAGTGTTTGTCACTGTAGAGCCAGGAATGGAGACATGTAGCAACATCAAATCCAGCGAAAGAATGAATTATTTATTAATTTTACAATCATTTTTATATAGTCTAGTTCCATAAAGCAATTGGACAATGTTCACACACATCCTAGGGTGATTGGTTCAGGTTCTATCACATCCACGGTAAAACATTGCTCAGTGTACCATAAACAGAACTTAGCAAAACACCAGATGTGACTATCATCTGGATAAACTATCTTACTGTTTTCATATCTTGAGTGAGAAAGGAAAGGTTCTCAAAGAATTAATGCAAGAAGCTGGAAAATTCATCTGCTAGCAGCATTTTGGTATCCACAAGTATTGGCCCTCAGACTTCTCCATTTTGCTATGCCCTGGAGTAATGCCTCTGGCAGATAACTAAATTTTGGGAACTAAATTATGATCATTTAGTGCATTCAGTGAAGTAGAAAGCAAAGGGCCAAAGGGTTCCTGTGAAATCCTCTGATCCGATTTGTTTTAAGGTTTCACCTGAATGGTGTTGTCTCCTCCACACAATCGGAAATTATGCTGATTTTTTCCTAAATCTCCATAATATTATTTTAACAACAACTTTTTTCCCTCTGAAGAGTATGGTTTAAAGAAAAACAAAATCATTTGAGTACTTAACTTGAAGTTGACAGATAGAAAAGTAAAAAAGGTGAAAACAGGCTTGTTAATTTTGGTGGGAAAAATAGAAAGTTTTTATTCAGGAACAAGTCCAACATGAACCTTTCTGTCACTGTATCTAGATAAATGCATAGGGGTGCTGCATGAATCTGTCTATTTATCTTTCCATCTATGTTTCAAGATGTCTGTGCATCTGTATTCATTGCTTTAAGGGTATTTTTTGGCAGATGATTACAGAAGAGATCCTCTCCAAGTCCTTAGAAAATTCAATATTGAGTAAAATGATAGGATACTGATTGAAGTGCTTAGCCGGAAATAAAGAGATTTAAGTTCTGCTCACATATGCACACACGTGCACACACACACACACACACACACTTATCTCATTGGTGTGCTAATTGGAAAACCTTCATGTTCAGCTTGTACTGCTAAAGAATTTGTTCCACTCTCCTTTTTTCCCTGCTGTGTTGTCCCATTGCTGCCTTTCACTGGCTTCATAAACAGCTTGGGAAAGGAAAATAAGTTAGATTTTGCTTGTTGCAATGTCATCAGTGCTGAAGTGCTGGGGAAAGACGTGAGAAGGTGTGACTAGGAGAGGCGAGAGAGAGTATGACTGATGCTGTTGGGAGCAGTACTGCTCTAGGCTGACATAGTAATGACACTCTTCTCAAACTCACTGATTAGTATTTTTACATGAAGGAGCTAAGTCAGCCACCATAAGTAACTCCTGATGGAGATAAAGGAGACTAACAATTTTCTTTTGCTACTAGTGGCTGTCAATGCAGCTTTCTTTGATCCTTAAGTTTCACACTAAAAATAAGATACCTGGGGAGAAAGCAGGATACTAGCTGTCCTGTACCTATGGAATAGAGCTTGATCCAGCCTAATTATATCTGAGTAAGATGGTAAATTTTAAAAACTTAGCAATTCTTTCAAATGTATAATGAATATTAACAAGTTAATTATATTTCCCAGGACTTGCTTTTATTGTGGGAAATATTTATATTTGGAAAGAAAAAGTAAACCATTCATACATGGTTTATTTAAACATAGTTTCAACAAACAACTTATTCAGCTCATTTACCTTCTTTATATATTTACCATTCATTTACCTTTATATTCACCTTCATCATAACTGATGATCAGTTATGCCAGATTTTCTTTGTTCAGAAACTACTCAAGACTAGACATCATGTTAGACCTAAAGCCATCAGAAGACCTGGAGTTCTGTCTTATGATGAAATTCGGGGTTAATGAGGAAAAAAGTGTTAAGGAAAAAAATCCTGTGAAAAAATCCATAGAAGAAAAATAGGAAAAAACACCACAGGAAAATGTGTTTCGAGATATGTTTTTCACAGAAAATAATTTTTTTTAAATGAGTAACAAACATAAATTTTGCCTTTCCATTTACTGTCATAGCAGAACCTCATCCAACTCATTTACTTTGGTGCAGACTGCTAGAAGATGATGGAAAGTATGAGAAAAAACAAAATTTTTTGTTAGTGGAAAGTTTCTCCCAGAAAGTCTCTCTGAAAGAAAATTACACTTTGAAATCCATATTTTGTGCCTAATCAAGACTGTATTGAAATCCATATTTTGTGCCTTATCAAGACTGAATCTATGTTAGATCCTGAGAGATAAGAAAGTCTTTCGACTTAGACAGTTTATAGATTGCCAACAGAGAAAAGAAAAGGAAGATCAGAGAATGAAAAACCAGCTCTTTTGGCTTTTTTTTACTGCTTTAAAATTGATTGTCTAATTGTGTGAAATGTCACAAATCAAATCAGATGACCTCTTGTTTTGTCCAAAGAGTCTGTGACACAGGTATAAAAATAATTGAGATGTGATGAGTTCTCCCCAGTGTTTGACTTCAGTGACTGTACAAACCATCCTACACAAATCTTGATAGACATGATTTGATTCTTTACCTTCAGAATAAAGTGAATTAATTCAGAAGAGGTTTAAAATCAGAACAAGTTAAAATAGTGGGTCCATTTTAAGGAAGAAAGTGATCATATTGAGGTCAGCTGACATGATGTATATGAAGTCATCATATATTATAATATGTCATCAATTTGTTATGGCAGCTACAGGGACAAGATCATACTTTAGGGATGATCATGGAGGCAATTTCTAACTGAAAGTATTCCCCAGCTTTTTCCCAGCCTATAGGGGAGAGGAGAAATACTCCATCATGCAGATGCAGCTCCAGCCTGCATTCAAAGTACTAAATGCAGGGGCAGGAAATAATTTGTCTCAAGAGAAAAGTTGTTAGTAGTCCTTACATCAAACTGTTCCTTCAGTTTAATTTTATCTTTTCGGCTTTTTGCTTTTGGCATGCCTATTTATATGTTTATCTATGCTCCTCTATTTAGGTTTTGCTTAATTCTTTTAGGTTCCAGTCTTCTGAAAATCTTTAGCGTCCCCTTAGATATCATCCAGCCCATCTCACATACACTTTCTCGGCTCAGTAGATTTTATCCTATTATAAGGGCTTATATTTCCAGTCAATCTCAGGTCCATCTGTATCTCCTTCTGACCACTGCCATCTGTTTTAGTTTCTGACCAACCACCTTCGTCACTCTGACGAGTCTATAAACCACACAGAAACTAACCCCGGTGGCCTTATTTGTGCTTGCTAATAGAAAAACATCCAAAGGAGATCTCAACATTTCTTGCATGGCAAATAATTTCCTTACATGGAGGTTTAAACTCTGAACTTCTCAATAAACTGGTTTTGAAGCAAATATTGGAATAAAAAAGGGAAAATTTATAAAATTAGAAAGGTATACAAAATACTTCAGGCTTTTCTGTGATTGAATACACGTCTGAGTGTGCACTTTGAGAGCAGTCAGGAGATTTAGTTTGCTTGAGAGGTTTATCATTTGAAAAATTTACTACGACTCCTAAAAAAATGAAACTATATTTAGTTGTGCTCTTTTCGAAGCATGGTAGAAATCCAGCTTAGATTTTGAACTCTGAATAACCCCCTTGTCTGTTTGAAGAATGGTTATGTTGCTATAGAGAATATTATAAACTAATCATACAGAACTTATAGGAATATGCTTTTAAAATGTTTTTGTAAACACTTGATCAGTTTGGGTCAGTTATTTGTGGGACCATACCACTCTTTCCTTAAGTGCATTTTGACATCTCTCAATGAATGGAAATTGTCACAAAACCTGATGCATTTCACCAATGATATTGTAAAATAATATTTATCTCCCAATAAAAAGTGTGTAGGAATAATAATTTTGTACTGTTTTAATTGTGTGGTTCAGTGAGGACGTAAGCTGATGGGGTTTGTGTTGATATCATAAGCAGAAAAATGATTAAGCATCTTGAAAGATGGTACTACTTTCACTAATTCTTTAGAAAACAATTTCAAACGCTTGTTTCCAAAATTCAGTTTGTGTTCGCAAGAAACACAAGACTAGAAATTGGGCTACTTTTTCAACTAAATTTGGTGGGTTCCTATAAATGACCAGTCACTTTGTATTTAAATGGTCTGGTCTTTCTTCCAGTAAAATACTAAAATTTCAATTGAATTATTCATGATCGAACTCACACTTTGGCTAAAGAATATGTGTTAGTTGTACAGTGAAAGGTAAAGACGAAGTTTTGTTTGCTTACAGTTTTTATGTCTCATTTACATTACACCCTTCAGCACACCAGGCTGCTAAAAGAATTTTTTGCTCTCAAGACTGTAAAATATGATTGTAAAGTCTGGTCTGTATCACTTAAGTGTCAAAAATGGGCACAATATTCCTACATTTTCTTTTTTTTGGCTTGATATGCTCCTAATTGAAAGAAAGAACAACCCAGTCAGCACACTATGCTCCTGCGCACACAAGGAAAGAGGCAGGATCCTATGAAATACTGAAGCAAGCAATCTATTCCATATGTTTCACTGATCCTGTTTTTTGCTGTTGACTGAGTAGGGAAGGTGGATGTCTCTGGTGGCAATTCCTGAGTTTCCTGTTCCAACAAAAGTACAAGCCAACATAGCCCATACTACATACCTTCCTAGATTTGTTTTGTTTGCCTAGCATCCTACTGGCAATTCCAGGATCTATTTAAATTTCGCCAAACATGTCCTTGATACTCAGCCAGTCAACAGTTTCAGAGGAGTTTTACCCTATTATTTTGTGTCAAGTAGGTGAGAGTCAAAAGATACCATGAAGAGTAGAGTGGACTTCTTTCAAAGGCAGGGAACTTTCCAGGTGAGGTGAAGTGAGGTATTCTTCCCTGAATAAATTAAATTTATATTCCATTGAAGTATATAATGTGCACACTCAAGGAAACTAGAACTTGACAACATGACAGGCAATACTGTATTAGTACTTCAGCAATGAAATAATTATTTAGCTTTGGGTGCGTCATGGAGTTGAAGAGGTTTACAGAGACCAATGGAGTGAGCTATGAAGCATTTCCCCCACATGTGACAGCACAAAAAAATTACCTATTTTAAAATGTAACAACCAAGTGGAAGAGGCTGACATCACAGCCTGATCAAAAATGAAATGTATGTTTCAGGACAGTGAGAGATGATAGAGTGAGGGAGGAGAAGCTGCTTTGGGAGGGAAAACAACTAAAAGTGAAAATAAGTACTTTGGCAGAGAGACAATAGAAAGATGCAAAAACACCCCAAACAACCCAGATCACAACAGTTCCTTTTTAATTTGTTAGAATTACTGATCATCTGTTAGTGTTTGGAACATAAATTTATATATTCAGCTGCAGAATGTATTCTTTTGCACTTCTAAAAGGCAAGCTGTCCTTCCAGAATCTCTCTGCATGTGATAAGCAGAAAAGCACTCCCACTGGAAAGTGTCAGCTTTTCTAAAACTTTATGATGCAAGAGAGAAAGAGATACTTTTAGCTACGATAGATAGATGTCTGCATTAATAAGCAGCATCTTTGCTGAGGAGACTCCCTTGAGGATGCTATGTCCACATCAATGAAATGCCATCAGACTGAGATGCCATCAGACTGAGACATCTTGGCAGCTGTTCTGAAATGAAACTCACAAAATCTGAGATGGTGATGCCTGCCAATACATATTAGCAAATAACAGAATGAAAGGATATGCAACCACAAAATCTGAGCTGATATAACATAGAGATTTGGCCGATCCAGTAATGCAAGACAACTTCAGTCTTGAAGGCTGAAAATCCATCCTGAATTTACTATGTGGTCTATTATTCTAGACCTTTTGCTGGTGGTCAGCAATTAGTAAAGTCTATAGGGATCAGGTAATCTAGAATTTCATATTCCAGAAGTGATTGCCTCTTTCACTGCGTGGTTTAATATGACCTTGAACAAATTTATATAGGATGTTTGAAACAGTTTTACACCTTATCTACTTTTCAAGGTTTTAAAGGCATAGATAACTGTTAAAAACCTTTCATAACTTTAAATGCAAGAATCACATGTGTTCTTAAACACATATACAAATATTTTCAGGAAATAATCACCTATTTTTAGATTGAATTAACTTGTAGATATCACTGATGAAAAACACATTTTGTGATTCCTTAGCTCTTTTTGCTTTTACAAAGAACAACCATGAAGCAATGGAAATTGACATGAGGTTGTCACAGCCTTGGGAAAGGACATATTCTGCATGTATCGTGTTACAGAAGAGGCCTCACAGCATAATCCATGAGCTAGTCAACAATAATGTGCAGTGGTTTAATAAATTTCCAGTAGTCTCCATGTGAAAGTGTACCAAACTTTGGTTTCAAAAGATTTCCAATATGAGATGAATATAAAGAACATGATAAATTCAAGAGTATCAAGTTATCTACTTTTCTATACATCTGTGTACTTATGTCTTTAAAATTCTAGAATAATCCTTACCCAAAGCAGTGTTCAGACATCCTGAAATTCCACCTTGTGTTTTCATATTAAACCCAGTGTTATTTCTTGAAGTGATGTGTAATTTTGCCTTTGCTATACACAAAATCTGGACTCAATATCCTACTCTAAACAGAAATGTGGTACAACTTTAATAACAGCCTGCAAGACATAAAGTTTGAAAAACAAAAAAAAAGAGACATTGGGGAAAGAAAGGACCTCACATGTTGAGAGTTTAGTCAGAAATATCTAGCAGTGGATTTCTTCTCGATAATGAAATCATTCGAAGAGCCGAAAAACCCTCTGCAGCTCCATGAACTGAGACATAAAGTTTTGTGACATGAGATCCTAGAAAAGTTTTTGTGCTTCAGTTTGATTGTTAAAATGGAAAAAGTAAACAACTTGGGGAACTAAACAATAAAAAAATTATATCTGTATTTCTCTTTAGATTTAAGTGATTCTATTTCTGTTATATATTCAGGGGCTGATTAGATAAATTGGTAGAATCATAGAATAGTTTGAATTGGAAGGGTGCTTCAAAGATCAGCTAGCTGCAGCCTCCCTAGCATAGAAAGGGACACCTTCCACTAGACCAGGTTGCTCAACATGCCAGCCAGCCTTGCCTTGAACACATTGTGGGGCATCCGGAACATCTCTGGGCATCCTGTGCCAGTATCTCACCAACATCACAGTAAAGAATTTCTTCTTTATGCCCAATCAAAGCCTTCTCTTTCAGTTTAAAATCTTTGTCCTTTGTTCTGTCACTAGAGGCCCCAGTAGAAAGTTTCTCTCTGCCTTTTTTACAAGTTCCCTTAACAAGTTGAAAAGCAGCAGTAAGGTCTCCCTGGAGCCTTATCTTCTTGAAGCCTGACAACCTCAAACCTCTCAGCCTTTCAGTAGTTATTGACAAATACTACAAAATGTTTATTACTCAGTTTTGAAAGGTTTTACCATTTTCATCAAATTAATTTGTTTTCCAGGTCAAAAAACCCTTGATTTGTGTTTAAAGGTGTGGATTGCTCTGAGAGGATATTATTAAAGAGTCTAAGGAGAGTAACCCTATTTCTGCACACCTATGACTCAATCTCCCAAAAGTTTAAGCACAAGTTTTAACATTAACACAATACAAGAGAAGCTCAACTATTCCAAAAACACTTTTTACTTCCTTCAGTATTTAAAGGAGGAAAGAGGGTATTTCACTAGCTGTGTGTATAAATGAGGTCAAATCTCAGGGTAAAAAGGCTTTATGTTAAGAGTTCTGCCTACAAGGCTATTTTCAAATACTCTCTCAGGCCTGAGAGCCCAGGCAACAGTTGACTGCTAAAGCAAGTACAGAGCTAGAGGGTGCATGCTGGAGTACGTGTTTTCAGCAATTCTGTTCGGTTAGTCCTTAGGCTCCACAGGCACTTCTTTCTCTCCTCTGTTTTACTGCAAAAGAGTTTAGCTTCATATGCATTATATAGTTGATCAATTGATTAATTGTTTAAGGCTTGTTGTAATTGATATTTTGGAATGGCTCTTGAGGGCCAGCTATGTCTCAACCCGAATTGTGAGCAGAAATTAAGCAGTGATTATCTTTAGTTTCCTGAAACCCTAATGCTGCTCTTGGCTTTCAACGGTGCTATATGGTTTGAACAATCACATGGCTCTACCTTTTTGCCTAATTCCAACTTCTCTGATGAATATTAATGACTGGACCTTCAATTCATACAAAGACATAGGGCAGCAAAGTCAGAGAGGAAAAGGTGTCCTGCTCAAATCAAGACTTTACATAGAACTTCATACCAGTTAAAAATACGAAACACCATGCTGCATTGGCCTTGATGCTACATGTATGTAGCTTGTGTGCATGATCATTCTCAAAGATTTCTCTAATTTTCAGTAAAGCACTGACAGACAGCTCATTAGATTTATAATCTGGGAAATGATGGACTGCAACAGTTTTTGTAGGTTGTCAGTTGCATATAGAAGGAGTTCGGTGCATTTGCTTAATTGTATTGTGTCTCAGGTTCCAAAGCAGAGAGCATAAGGAAATATGAACATTCAGTTTTAACTAGCACTTAGAGATCCTTCGGTGACTCATTCAATAAAAAGGAAAATTATTACTACTAATTTTTATCAATTTGGGGAAATAGATTTAGTACTCTTTTCTTCATGGTTTAATTAGTTCAGTTTCTGTGTTCCTTGGTGTATTTTTTTTTTTGTCTCTATCAGTTTGAGTAATTCTTGTTTCATTTCAAGAATATTCTAATTTTATTCTGCTAATTTTACTCAGATTTGTCACATTTCCTTTTTGAGTCCTGTTGATGCTTTCAAGAGCATCAGAAAGGGCCAAAGGTTCTTGAGGAACATTAAATAAATGAAGTTGGACCAAAACCCCATTATCTTTTCAACCTAGACAAACATGCATGTCCTCATGGGAATGATGTGTTTTTAGTCTACCCAAAATTGAAATGAAATTTTTTTTATGGCCCACAGAAGTGCTAATTGAGTGGCTCATCTCTATTCCTCTGTGTGGACCCTGGAAGCTGCAGTATTTGGATGGAAAATTGCTAACCAATGCTAAGGTTAAGAAAAAAAAGTGAACCTACTGGCACACCATGGCCTTATTGTTTTCTGTTTTCAGGGAAAATTTCTTTAGCAGAAATTCAGATTTCTATGCAAAATATATTCATTTTTTGCTTCTATTATTTTGTTTCTCTCATCTCCCACTCCTTTTCATTTTTTTAAACCATTGTATCTTTTTCTTCTATCACAGGTTGAATATTTTGAGACTGAAAATATCTTTCATTTTTATTTGCAGCAATTAGTACAATTGATCATGCATTATAGTGAAGCAGATAATAATGGCAAAGCAGTTGTGAACGGCAATAAAGAGAGAATGGTGTCACTAGATTCTCTGAACACTAATCAAGATCTAGTTGCAACAGATGATACTGATCACACTTTCCACAGGCACAAACTAAAACCTTCCTCGAGGCACTAAAATCCTCATTTGTCTTCTTGATATTCCACCACTACTTAGTTGCTAAGTACTACATGACTATTTTCTGCCATATCTCAGAATGCTGGAGGCACTTTGCTATCTCCCTTATATCACAGATCCAGGTTCTGTGCTTTAGAGAAAGGTGAGAACACATGATGCCATGCTCAAGTGACAGTGTATTGTAGCTTTGCAAGGGCAAGACACCATTGCAGATATCCTCCTGGTTATTACCTGAACATCAGGTTATAGGCATGATTTTAGCTGTAGACCTTACTAGTAAATTGATTTTATTAAACCTTAGAGAAAAAAATTACTCCCTGCATTTTTGCTCTTCTTGAAGAGAATTCTGAAGAATTTGCTTTAACCAAAAGCAAATAACTAATTTCGCGAAAACATAAAAATGTGTTTCTTTTGTTGTGAGAGATAACATTGAGATGATCACAGCAGGTCCTTCTCTGTTTGAAACCTTCAGATGCTGAAAATTAACTTGGAATTTCATGGGAAGGTTTAAATATCTAATCTTCCTGAAAGGAGAGAGGCATTGAAAGTAAACAGACTTTGGTGTCAAGCAGGGTATTGTCACATAATAATATGTTACAGATAAAATGGTGATAACAAAGATATTGGCAGATACTTAAATAAATCATGTAAAGCATATAGTATTTTAGAGGTAAATAAGAAAAAAAAATGTAAAAAATTTTAGAAAGTAGAATTCAATTTTTTTTCTTACATACCCCACAAAAAAAACCCCAGAAAAGACAGAAAAGTTTTCAGAACTTCAATCAAAATTTTCTGCCTTAAACTGCTTATACTGAGAGAAAATCAACATAACATTGTTAACTTTTATGCAGGAACAATACCCAAAAGCAACATCCTGTCATTTATGCTGCAATAGATAGTAGTGAAAAGCTGATGAACATTCAGGAGTTCACTAATACAGGAACACATATAGAGAGGAACGTAATCATTTGGAGGCCAGCAGGCATCATTGCAGGTTTCCACCTGCCAGGCTTGTAAATGTCATTTTTCACTAATTTTTACAGCTTATTGCAGCCATTGGTTAAGATTACCTCCATTATTCATGTACTTTCCAGAATTACAAATCATACACATGCTGTGGGGATAGGGATCTTTGCAAAGCAATTTTTCATGTATATACCAACAAAGCCCAGTGCAAATCTTCTCAAACACATTTATCGGAGAATTAAAGCTGTTTGCTAATAACAAATTGGAAATCTGTGGTGCTGAAATATTATGCATAACCTTGTAAATCAGATTAACTGGGGTTCCTTCTTTCATACAATAAATTCCATAAGGAGCATCTGCTCAAGCCGGTGCCTGATGACCTGGCAGCAGATCAGAGAGCTTGCTGCTTTCTGCACTAATTTTGGAATCTGGTCCAAGCGGGAACATCATTACTTAAAGTCAAATCTATTTTACACTGAGATTAACACACTGTGATACCTGCTTGCTGTGGTCCATTACTCCTTCTGCAATTTGAGCATTCAGCTGTGGTGTGTTCAGTGGCTCCTCTGCTCACTCTTAAATGCTGGTGTATTTCATAACATCCACATTCCACACCACTGTGGCCTTTTTTAAGCAAACACACCATTACAGCTGATGGGGTAATAGAAATGCAAAGAGGTCTGAAAAATCAGAGAAATTTGCCACAAGAACTGATCTTCTTTTTAACTAGGATTTCATTGAATTTGACAAGAAAAATATTAATACTATGAAGATAATGTAAAAACTATTGGAGACATATTGTTTAAGACTGAGGATGAAGAGTGAGGGCAAACTGCAAAGGAAGGTAATGAGTTCATCATGTCCTCAAATAAAAAGGGAAAATGAGCTTTAGATCTAACTGACTCTAGGGAGGGATCCAAGGTGAAATTCTGTTATGCACCTCAAGTATGGAGATGCTCTCTGTCTTTATGGTAAATGTTTGTTTGAACTGTAACATAATCTAGAACTGGGCTTGTAATGATGGAGTCACTTGAATGGAGGAATGGTTAGCTGAGGCTTAGGATCTTGACACATGGATGTAAAGGACTACGGAGGCAACAGGTGCTTAAATCATACTGAATTAAGAGACTAATTTTTGCCCTAGCTGCTTAAAATTAAAAGTAGCTAGTTTTGCAGAGTCTTCAATTTCAAATAATGAAGGATTACATAATATTCCAATGGTCCAGCTTGTCAGTAGTCAACAGTTTTGAGTGTAATGCCAATAATAAAAGGGATACCAGCCACTCTATAATAAACCCGTAAAATCTTCACAGCTGTTACTTAGCCATCTAAAAGAAGATAAAGAAAGTACTCCATCACCTACAGTTTACAAAATATTCCTTGGGAGAATTTTAATTTTTTTTTCATTTCCCCTGATTTAAAATCAGCCAGTAGAACCAAAAAAGCTCACAGAAATGTGGGAGAAGAGGTTTCCTAATATATGCAAAGATTTTCTAAGTAACTCAGTTCTTTCACTGAAACCTAATAGCATAAAATTTCCTAAATCTAGTATTGGATTCCTTCTCCGGCTCAGTTTCCTACCCTTATGTGGAGGACTGAATCATTTCCGTGATAACACTTTTACTAGAGCTGGCAATTTCTTTTTAAGGGTGAGAAACATTCTTTTACAGGTCCAAAATTACATTGAACATTTGGTCAAAAAGTATCCTGCAAATCAAAAAGATTTTCTTTGTGAGGAGAGGGAGGGAAGATTTTCTTGGAATTAGATTAGTGAATGACAATGGCCAGGTTCAATGCCAGATTGGAAGGAGCTTTGAGCAACATATCAAATGGAAGGTGTTCCCATCCATGTCAAGGAGGTTGGACTAGATGAGCTCTGGAAGTTCCTTTCAATTCAAACCACTCCATGATTTATGATTCTATGATTAACATGTTTTGGGTGGGTTTCTTTGGATATCTGAAAATAAGGCAACTAAGCAAACCTAATTATACACTCTGTAACCCTAGTTACTTCATCTATCAAAAAAAAAAGAGAAAAGATGTGTGAGGTAGGTAGGTGCAGTTGCTAGTTCCACTCCATTTGTTATAAATGGGACAAAGGCAGTGCCCAGGAGCTGAGACTTAAGATCCCAGCTGACAGGGTTAAGATAGCAATTAGCAAGTGTTATACTGGGAAATTTATCTAGCCTTCCTTTATAAATAATCAGATCCCTGACATTTTGCAAGTACTTTTTTTTTGTAATAATATGACTTTATTTCCGTTCTCATTCTTTGCATAATTAGAATTATGTATTTTAGAAAAGGTGTTTTCTTACCCTGACTTTGTGTCATGCTTAACATGGTGAGGCCAAGTTCTTAGCAAGGGCCTGCAAGCAATATTTAGTATTAATTGTGCTTACAATAATAATAATTAAAGATACACTGTTGAAAGCTATAAATACATACCAGTTTATCTATCTACTCAATAATTTGCTTTAGCAGAAAAGTAATATGTAAAGAATCTTCCCCTCATCCCCTTTCTGTCTCCTTTCTTTCTCACTCTTACATATTGTTATGTATCTGTGCCACGTTTGCGGGAGAAATTTTCTTTAGTTATTACCTCACATGGACACTGCCTGATACAGTACACCATGGTCAGACATTTCTGAAAATCAACTGCTCCTATAGTGTGAGTTGATTTTTATGACCTCCATTAATATCTGAATTCAATACACTGTGCCAAGTGTATGCATGATGAAAAAGACTTTGATCTCCCCAGTCAGCCTTGAGCCTTACACCTGATAGGGAGCCCAGATGAAATTTAACCTGAGGCTAAAATAATGAAGAATGCTGTCATCTCTTTGTACACAATACTTAAAATAAATAAGTAAAACCAGAGACTAAGGTTGGTTTTGTTCTATTCTTTAATAATTTTAATTTTATTTATTTTCTCCCTCCTCCTGATATTTACCCTGACATTTTTTTTTTTCATAAAAGATGTTTTATAATGAAGTGCTTCACTGTTGATGAATACTGTCACTAAATGCAATACCAGATGTTTTAACAGGTCCATGAAGTTTGCAAGAGCCTTGTAAGTTGGGTTTGGTTTTTTTGGGGTTTTTTTTGTTTTTTTTTTTTCTTTTTTTTTAAGGTAAAAATAAAAATTAAACTCTGAGGAATCTCTAAATATGGACAGAGAAAAAAAGCTCTTTTGACATGTCAGTGTATTTCCTGCTTCTTCCTTCTGTGTGCTTCTTAGTTATACTCTTAATTATTAAAACTAAATCCAGGCAGGTTTAGATTTCAGATTCATCTGTAAAAATCACACAAGGAAGGTCTCCTGCCACAGTCTTTTGGACCTAGTTGTGCCTTGTGGGTTTACCTCTGAAAGGAATGTGATATTAGGTATCTTTCTACCCCTTTTAAAAGTATATATCTGTTCTGGAACGAGATAAAAATTAGCATCGGAGGTACAATTTCTAATATCCTGATTTTTTAAAATTGCAGCTCTGAAGGAAAACAATTTTTTTTAATTCCTAGCAAATGGAAATTCTCTAAAGAAAAAGACTACAAACAATTCAAATCATTAAAATATTTTCCTTTATCATTACAGGAAGGAATGTCTTATTTTACAGAATAATTTTAAATGTTTTGGCTAGTTTTTCCAGAATTTTTGGTTTAACTATGACAAAGAGAACCTGTTTATTTTGCCAAATTTCTAGTCAAGTCAAAAATATCTTTAGAAAACTTTACAATGTTTCTATGTCCTGGCTGGCATCTTAACCCCTGACAGTTAAAAGCCACTTGCAAATTTCATTAACATTGTTTATGAGTACTTTCCTTCTGGTGTCATAAAGAAGGGACAATGTATGCTTAAAAATAAAGAATATCAAGCCAACCTAGTATCCTGTTCAGAACATTTGTGTAGAATGAGTGACTTTATTTTAAAACCATGTACTAAGAGCATATGAATCTAACTTTCCTGTGTTAGGTGCAAAACAGAACTTAAATCACTGTTCAAGCTATATTTCTCACTTTCTAACAGGAGACATGAGCTCAATGTCTTTCTTACAGAACTGCCTTCATTCCATTTTTAATTATATTTCTGAGAGTGATTTGAATTATAATAAACAGAGTATGGTTATTAAATCTGTAAAGAGTACCATGTTGGATGACACTGCTCCTAGAACAGAATATTCTAACGCTTAAATACTGGATGAAGAATGATTGACTGAGAAGCAGTTCTGCAGAACTAGATAATTAAAATGGATCAGAAGTTAAACTTGAGTCAACAGCATCATTCTAATTTTAAATAAAGTAAGTATCCTACTGGAAGTATACAAAGAGGTAAAAAGTTTTTGAGGCATGAAATAGTCTTTCAACTCTACTCAGCCCAGGCAAAGTACATGATAAGAAAGTACCATATCTTGAAAAAACCTGCACACTGTCCTGTCTGGACAACATAAACTAATTTGCAATCACCCCCAAGAAAACCAGAATACTGGAGTTGTTTAATCTTTAAAAAATAGTAAAATGTTAAGTGAATGTGTGGTGGTTGTCTTAAAAACTGTTGAGGACTTCTGAAAATGTCAATTTGAGATGTTATTCTCATATTTGATAGAAAATACTTAATAGGGTCAAATTCAAAGAGAATGTAGAAAATCAGGTAAAGAAGTAGGGAAGGAAAACTTATGAAAAGATTAGTTTGGCATTGGACAGATTGTTCAAGGTAGCCACGAAATCTCCAGTACTGTTGAAAGCTTCTAAAACAAAAATCATTATGTAATTTTTAGTAAATAATTATGCTTTTGCTATAAGGCAGGTTAGTCTGAAATCACAGAATCACAGGATGGGTCAGGTTGAAAGGGACCACAGCGAGTCGTCTGGTCCAACCTTCCTACTCAAGCAGCATCATCTCAGAGCACACTGCACAGGATTGTGTCTAGATGGTTCTTGAATATCCCCAGTGAGGGAGGCTCCACACCCTCTCTGGGCAATCTGTTCCAGTGCACGGTCATCCACAGAGTGAAGAAGATCATATTCTTACCTTCAACCCTGTTCTATTTTCTTCTTCAGTTTCTGCATCCCAAAGCTGAGGATCATAGTGTCCTAGTGATATCATCTGCAGGTACAATTCAAAAACTACCTTTATCCCAACAAACTTAAATGCATTTTTCAAATATTTTTTGTAAAATTCAATCTTTGTTATCCATCAAGAGGCAATGATTACCCAACATGTTCCTAAAATGAGAACATCTGCAAGAAAGTAGCTGGTCCCACAGTATAGGTCTTCTCATCCTATACAGTATACTCTAAGAATTATAAATATACCCCAAGAAACTTCATATTGCCCACTTCCAACTCTTTTGACAAGCACTCCCAGGAAATACAGTCAATAGACCTGCCTTTCGGTTACCACACTAAATATTCATGGACTCCTGATAGACCTCTCTGTTCTCCAAATTCATATTGAGAGAGTCACAAAACTCACTCTTGTCCCAAATGAAGGTTCTGAATATGAATGTGCATAATCATTTAAAGTGAAAATAAGGTGTACTCTTTGGACTAGCCTTGCCATCATCTTCAGCTACATTTGGGAAATTTTAGGTGTTGTTTTTTAAACAAATGTTAGGCAAACAGTGACTGTTGCTACAAAAAAAAAAAATGATGTGACCATTATTACAATGAAGTAAAAGTGAGTTTTTGTGAGGCAAAACTGTCATGTTTCATTCAGTCTGACCAGTGTAAACGGTGGTCTTTTACTGCAGTTATCTGAGTTTTTCATAACGTGTATTCTTCCACCACCAGTGTCAGGGAAACATTTTTGCCTTCATTTCACATATGAGGACATAGGGCAAAAAAGAAAGGCACTTAGCAGAAAACTCAAGATCAATTGAAGGCCTTCAGAATCTAATAATCCCTGAATTATACTTCCTTTTTGCTGGATGACTTCTGATATTGCTCACCTACTGCATCAGCAAAACAGGACATCATGCATATTTCAGAAAAGACCAGATGCAAACCATAGCAGAGTTAAGAATTAATATTGCATGAAGTTACGTTCCAGTTTGTGAATTTACAGAAGTGTGATGTTGTTCAGTTGTATAACGGACTAACTCTTTTGAGAAATATAATAATTAATAGCCTAAACCAGAACTGGAACTAGGTCCAAATGCCAGTGAATAAACCCCAGGCAGCTGAACTCCTTGAGAATTCACTACAACCACAATGAAGGATACAGAATCATAGATCGAAGAGTTCCCACTGCAAAGCCCTCTCCTTTCTATCTTAGCCTTTGTCTCCTGGAAGAAACAACCTGCAGTCCAATACTGTCCATCTCAAGTGTTCTCATTTCTATCTAAAAACCAAACCAAAAATGAAAAGTATAACCCTGAAGGAAAATGAAAGAAAAGTTGAGCATCCCTGGAGTCCACTAGGAACTGTTCTTTTATTAATGGAAATGTTTTAGAGTCAGGTAAATAGAAAGACCTATTTCCCAAACAGAAAGTAGAGAAAAATCTTAATCTCTCCAATCTGAAAACAAGGAGAGCAGTCAGAGATGGCAGCATGTTTCTGCAAGAGCTGTCAGACTTTAAATCCTCTAGTAGACACTAACATCATGTAGGACTTCAAACATTGCTCAGTGGACAAGGGCCACAGAGCTGCAGGCATTCCAGTTAGCAGGAGGGATCAAAGGAAGCATACAGAGAAGGCTGTTTCTACACTGTTCCCTTTGCTCACATAACAGCAATGTTTAAATGAGTTTCTCTTTTAAAGTTACGAGGTGATAATTTAAAAATAAATAAAAGTGAGGTGCATTAAACTGTGAAACTAGGTCATCATCATCTTGAGAAATTAATTTATTATTTTAAAATAGCTCAGAGAAGATGAGAGAGAAGAGATTTTGATATCAAATAGATACTTATAAACTGTCTTAGATAAGGAGATAATGAACAGATTTGTTTAAATTAATTAAGTACAGTTATGTTTGGAGTATATCATATGTTACTTCTCTAAAATAATTTCAAATTTGTTTAGTTAAAGAAATGCCTTATGAATAGAGCTGGTCTAAATGTCTCTGGATGAGAACTTCTAGTCAAAAAATACTTAGTAGGTGAAACTTAAAAACCCCACAGAGAAGAGTTAATTAATTTCCTAATTAAACATGTTAAATTTATTTTTAAATGTCAAAATATTTTAGCTAATTATTTTAGAAATAAAAATAGCTTCCTGATTCAAAATACATGTTTGATTTTATTTTATATTGCAGAAAGTAATATGAGCCTTATATTAAAATGATAGAATTGTCAATATCTAAAGCAAATATTATCATTTCTACCCATTATTTCAGTGGATGGAATTTTAAGAAGATTAGAAGTGGGGGGGGCATTAATTAGCTAACATTTTTGTGATTATGAAAACATTTCATGTCCTCAAATGTGGAAAACTGAAAACCTCCAAACTCGTCACAGAAAATGAAATTAAGTTTATAGATCACATGACATCAGGCTAACTAATGTTTCTTTATATTGACACACCTTGAATTGTGGTATCTGAACTTATTAAGCCGCTGGGGACATAGGCAACCCTTGGGGGTCTGAGTTTTATGAGTACTTGGCAATAGATAAATGCTGTTTGAGGAACTTTCAGCTTGAACAGAAAAGATTGACATCCAAGAAAAGATGTGCGTGATTCTCCACTATCATATGGACAGTTAAGAATAGAGTCTTAACTGCAGCCATCAGTGGTTATGTCCCCTACGAGGCCTCAGATGTTAGACTGTGTCCTCTGAATCACTCTGAGACTGTCTGTGCTTACAGAAGTCAAGTAGAGCAATTTTAAGGATGGAGTAGGTAGCATTCTTAATTTAATCCCTGAGGGAATTTTTGCCACTCCTTTGCTTAGCAGGGCAGAGAGAAGGTTTCTCCAAGCCCAGCTAACATTGCCTGTCTGCTTCTCCAGAGAAGTCATTTCTTTGGAAAAACCTTCTGTACATACAAAAATGTTCACATATTCATCCTTTTCTCCCATGAAATTCAGACTTACATATTTAATATTTTATGAGGAAAGAGCCCAAAGATCTTGAAGTTACTATCTAGCACTCAAGATGATTGAAGTGGAACAGCCCAGTCTCCAAGTGATTATTAAGACAAAAGTCTAGTTGGAAATACTTAAGTGGAATATATTTGGAGGAACTATTCTTATTTAAGTTGTTTTTAATGGGTTGCTTTCAAAATGAACTTTTTATCTTATTTTTTATTGGTTTACAAATATATATTTATTATAGAAATTTAAATACCATATAAAAATCATTTTAAAAAAGTGTTTGGATCAGATGAAAAGTAGTTGGGTTTTCTTTTTTTTTTTTTTTTTAACGAACCATCACAACTCCAGATTTTAAGGTATANATAAATAGTGAAAATAGTAAGTATTTTTTTTTTTTTTTTTTTTTAACACACATAGACAACTCCAGAATTTCAGGCATATGTGTTTTGATTTCATTTGGTTTGTACCCTTTAGAAGAGAATAACACTCTATTGTCATGTTCTATTTGCAGACATAACTACATAGAAGGCTGTGATTTTGATCATGTTATATCAGTGGCGTGTGGTTGCTTCAGCTGCTCAAAAGACTTGGTTTATGCCCCTATTCTTAACAGTGAGGTACTTTAAAAGACTCATAGTCACAAGAGCTAAATGTGGACAATATCTGGTAGGTAGTAGCAGGTCCTATTGGTGTTTTTCCATGATTAATTAGAATTGTAGCTGTCAAAGACACCTCTAGCTTTTCCATTTGGGAAACACTCCCATATCCTCAACTTTCGGGAAGATCGTCCTGCCAATCAACCAACATGTTGCCTTTCATAAATATACTCTATTACTCCCACATGCATTTTCAAAATTATACCAAAGCTATACCTTCTTTCTTTTATATTTCTGGCAAAGTTCATCCTTTTGGTGCAAATGGAAACTAGTGGAAAATGAAGCTCTGTATTACCTTTATTTCTTGCAAAACATATATTGCAAATTTTAACCTGACTTGACTTATTTTCCATGGCTCAGATACGGCATAGAATATTATTCTGATTTGCTCTTCCTTGTCTAGAAAAATAGTGAGAGCATTTTTTCTTAAATAAATGTGCTTTGTGACAGGTAGAATTACCAGTCTAATGAATGACATCATGCATTTCTTCTCAAGGCTTTCACTCAAGGCTCTTCTTCTTTTGCTTTGTGAATTTTCACTGTGACCTGCCAGAAAAAAACCTACATCTTAAATCTCTCCTAAAGGTTGATGCTCATCTATGGTCACTGAAAATCTCTTAAGCCAAAGAACTATCAATTCAATTAACAATTTGCATGTACAGATATTGATAGAAAAAGCTCTTTTATTCAAAAAAGCATACATGACATCCCAAAAATTCCTGGGCAGGAGAAAACTTAGTGCGTTCTTCCATTTAGCAGTAGAGACTTTTCACCTCCTATTGATAACCTTCAATGTGATACAGCAGATGCCAGTACATTTTGCTAATTTTAAGAATTAAAACATTGTTTTGCTCTGTAATGTATGTAAGAACTTAATGATTTGTGATTAGGTAGTTTAATTGGCTCAATTGCTGGGCAGGAGGGGAAACAAGAGCTGCCTGCAGTTTGCCTGACCCTTTTCTATCAGATTGAAGAATTATTATGTGCTGTACTATGTTAAGCTTCATCTGGAAAAAAAGCACAATCTGTTCTTTTTAAGCTTCTTAATAGTTTTTAGTACTGATTCATGGGAAGTGGAACCAACAGATTGTTATAGTTAGACTGTAGGTGGGGATGCATATGCTTGAGTTTTGAACAAAATTCCAACTCTGAAGCAGGGATGTCTTTTGGAGGTGATGCAATTGTTTTTTGTTTTTTTTTTTTTAATCCATGAAGAGACATATGGGAGTAGCTTTTGACTGGGCTTAGGGCCAGACATTCAGGTAGGCAACATGCAGGATTCAGGCCAGTATTTTAAAAGAACCCAGCTGCCACTTGTTGCCAAGAGGACACATTTACAAAAGCCATCTACTGCTAATAGCTCTGATTATAGCACCGCAGACAAAGTTTCAAGAGGACAGGAACATTCACTAAAAAAACTGTGATACTTCCTCCAGCAGAACCAGCTGCAGCATGAAGATGTGAGTTCCCAAATACTGAAATGGAGATGGAGTTTGATGGGGCAAGAGGAGCTGAATTTAAATTAACCATACCTGAGCTCTAGTTTATGTTTTTTGTGGAGACTTTTCTGCTGAACTGGAATGAGGCAAGCAAGAGTAAATCAATCCCTCCCTTCTGTTTAACATTTCCTTTGGAATTTTCTTTAAATGTAGAAGTAGAAACAAAATAGATACATGGATAAATTCCCAGGATATAGGTAACTTTCATCACAGGGGACTCACAGAAGGATGTTGGTTTGTTTCCAGCTGAGTTCTGAATTAATATTCATTTGGAAGTGAAACTACAAGCTGCATCAACATCACCACTGACCGTCCATTTGAACAAATCTTGAAGTCTCTATATCCTTCTTCCTGTGTCATAAACCTTGCTGGACAGTGTGAACTGCCCCATTGTTGGAAACTTGCTCTTGCTGTGGCAGTTTTGGCAGTACTACTATAGGGATACCAAATAATCACGTCCATGAAGAGGCCAGTTCCATACAGAAAGCTGTAGATCTTCTTCCACT
Organism: Eulacestoma nigropectus; assembly: GCA_013397775.1. Classification (NCBI taxonomy): domain Eukaryota; kingdom Metazoa; phylum Chordata; class Aves; order Passeriformes; genus Eulacestoma; species Eulacestoma nigropectus. The sequence continues at coordinate 3,043,708 of VZTE01005755.1, forward strand.
GTGAACCTCACATCTCATCCTCAAGGAAATAACAGAATGTACCTTACCTGCTTTCCCACTCTCATTCCTTCAATGCTACATGTATGTATATGTTCATGCACATACATGTTTTATTCAGAAATAAAGAGCCCAGAGGAGATGTTTCTTAATACGTGGTGCAAAGAAATTTAACAGAAAAGATTTTCTTTTTCCATCAAGGAGTGTTTATTATCCCCACAGTATGGCTCATACTAGATATACATGCCTCATCAAACCACTTGCACAACAGGAGAATTCACCATGAATAATTAATTGCATGGAGTTTAATCAGCAAGGCAAGAGCACCACTGGTGTATTTGTAGGAGTGTCTTGAAGCAAAGCTGCTTTCTGTTTTAATCAAATCTCCCTTGAGGTCATGGCATAGAGCTGTAGTTTTCCCAGCTGGAGACCTCAGTGACTCTCAGATTTGGACTTCCAGAATGTATTTTATTCCAAAGAACCTAATATTTTCCTAAGCACCCCTGTTAGTTTAACATGTTTCCTATGATTTTGGATGACACATAACTTTCTGTATGGCTTCATAAAATCTCCCCATCTTGATGCTTGATGAAACCATGGTGCCTGTGCTAGAGCAGACCTTATTTGATTGGAAAAGAGTTAATGCACTTCATGCTCACTGAAAAACCTGCTATTTTTCAGTACTATAATTAAACCTATTCTCAGCTTTATAGCAAGCCTCAGGAAAGAGTTTGTATGCTTCTACCACTTTCAAACAAATACTGCAGTATTTGAAACAGAAGATATGCAGTTCTATAAGTCAGCTCGACCTGTCTGGGAATTTTCCACTGAGAGTTTTTTGACAGAGGATGAGATCTTCAGAATTTCAAACTCTTTCAGTGTCATAATTTAACACCAGCCAGAAACGAAACACCAGGCAGCCGCTCACTCACTCCCCCACCAGCAAGATAGGGGAGAGAATCAGAAAGGTAAAAGTTAAAGAACTTGTGGTGTAAGATAAAGACAGTTAAATAGGTAAAGAAAAAGCCATGCACACAAGCAAATCAAACAAGGAACTAAATCACTGCTTGCCATGAGCAGGCAGATGTTCAGCCATCTCCAGGAGAGCAGAGCCCCATCACATGTAGTGGTGATTTGGGAAGGCAGACTCCATCACTCCAAACACCCCTCCCTTCCTCCTTGTTCCCTGCACTTTATATACTGAGCATGATGTCATAAGGTCTGTAATATCCCTTTGGTCAGCTGGGGTCACCTGTCCCTGCTGTGTCTCCTCCCAGCCTTCCAGGCACCTCCAGCTTCCTCGCCGGTGTGGCAGCATGAAAAGTAGAAAAAGCCTTGGCTCTGTGTAAGCCCTGCTCAGCAATAACAAAAACATTTCTATATTATCAACCCTGTGTTCAGCACAAATCCAAAACATAGCACTGCACTAACCACCGTGAAGAAAATTAACTCTACCACAACCAGAGCCAGCATATTGAGATATACAGTTTTTCCTCAAACTTTCATCTTCTATGGCAAAGATTGACAACGTTTCTCTGTTCTTTTTATTTTCTGTTAGAAAAAGCAAAACAGAACATTCAATGGTCATCCAGTGTGACCTAAATGAGAATAATTTTAGACAAAATAGTGTATTTCATGTCAGACGGCCTAATTTTATTTATGAAGGCTTCAGGGTCTGCTGGGAGTTAAATATGACTGACCTCTATTTTTCCTTTAGACTGACTTTTGCAGCTATAATACATATTTTGTGAGACGCCATGGTTTTCACCTCTAGCTGAACTGTTTCAGCATCTCATGGGAATCACTTGATGCTCAAGTACCGCAGGAAACAGCTTGCCCTAAGGGCATGACAGAGGGGGAAGCACTGGACGCCTGATTTACTGCTCCCAGGAAGCACTGCAACAACTGAGTTTAAAAATCCAATGACATTTTGTCCAGGCACAATTTGCATAGTAATGCCGTTTGCATTAGGCCTAACCACAGCCAAAAGGAAAGTATAAGTTCCTTTAGGTAGAGAGACCTGCATTAGGGTTGCCATTCTGGTTGGGTGCAATTTGGAAATTTAGTGGTCTCAAGATCTCAGTGATTCGTTCCTGATGCAAAAGGAAGACAATGATATTTCCTGTCCTCTGTTCTTTGCCTCTTTTGACTATTTAAATGGTAAGATCCTAAAACTGAGGACTGTTTTTACATTCGTATTCAGTGCTGAGTGTAACAAAGCCTCTGAGCTGTAACACCAGAGTGATGGAGATGACTCCCCAGGTGAGCAAGCTGAATGCTTCATGGCTCCTGTCTCCAAAGTCAAAAAAAATAGGTGGCAGTCCAAATCTGTGTCTGATTCTCACTGCTTCACATACATTTTCACTGTCAGTGCTCCTATGCACTTGCAATTCTGCTGGTAAGAGAAAGACCTTTTCTTGCAGATTCTTCCATTTGCAAGCTAACAAATTTGTGAAGGATCAGCAGTTTCTTGCAACACCATCGCTTTAACACTCACGGTTTTATGAATTAATTAACTGCTTGTATTTCTGTGGAATATTACTGAGGGTTTATGACATTATTTTTGAGAAAGATTTCCTGCCTCAGAGGCGTCCTTGTTTAAATGAGACATGGAACAGATTTCAACAGCCAGATGGAGGAGCACAGGCAACTAGACACACAGTCCTGGTCAGGATGACTGTCAGTGGTATCAGTACATCCACTGTTTTAGCACTGTGACTTTTAGGTAGGCCTGCAAGTGAAGAAAGTTTCTGTGGTGAGACAGAATAAAGGAAAAAAATGTATCTTTCTGTTAATATTTATTACCAGTTTATTCCCATAGACAAAGAAGAGATTGAAAGAAAATACAAAGTTTTTCCCACTGGTTGAAATTTAATTCAAAACAAACAAAAAGAAAAGAAAGAAAAAAATAAAAAAACAAAACAGAAAAAACACTAAAGCACGTTCAGTTCATCTGTGGTCTTGTGATCCCTGTAATGCTAATCCTCAATTTTTTCATTCTTTCTCCAGTAAAAATTTCTCCTTCAACAAAATAAGTTTTACCTTTCACTCTAACTAAAAAAAATGCTTCTTTCCAGATTGCGTTATGAATTAGGTGATGCTATGAGCTTTTTTTTTATGTTTAAAATATTACACCTAAAAATTAATTCTCAACATATATTTTTTAATTTACTGAAGTAAATCACAGAGCACTTGGTCACACTTAGTTTAAGGGAATCAGAAGATATTGCCATTTGGATATACATTGTTGTACACATGGTGGACCAGATCCTCACAGGTAGTGAGGTACACAACAGCCTTTGGCTTCAGCAGAGGTGCAGGCTCTTGAAGAGAAGTGAGTTTGCTAGGAAAATTTGTTGATCTTGTCTTGAAAAATTGATTAATTAAAAGGTTAAAGTGATATTATTAAGATTGGTACAGTGATCTCTGTGCAGATATGTACATATTCTTTAAGATGTCTGATGTTTCCAAAGGAAGAAAAGCTGCTGCAGATTTTAATATATGCATTTGTGTTTCTGTTTACATTTAGGAAATTATGGTGAAAGTGGAATGGAAGCTTTCAAAGATATGGCTGCCAAGGAAGGGATCTGCATTGCACACTCCTACAAGATCTACAGCAATGCTGGCGAGCAGAGCTTTGACAAGCTGCTGCGAAAGCTTCGGAGCCACCTGCCCAAGGCAAGAGTGGTTGCCTGCTTCTGTGAAGGCATGACTGTGAGAGGCCTCTTGATGGCTATGAGGCGCCTGGGACTCGCTGGAGAGTTTTTGCTGCTAGGCAGGTGAGTAATACTGTGCAGTTATAGCCGGTCGTTTTAGTCAGCAGGGCAGAAAAAAGAAGAGGGTTCAGTCAAGTATACATAAAGCACAGACTGATGGCCTCTCCTATACCTGCGCATCTAAAAGATAGGAAGTAATGTCAGCTGTGTCGCAGCAGTAAAAACGTTACAAAGGCATGCATCATTCTCATGACATGCCAGGCAAACACAGGTCTGCTTGGCCAGTCTTAGCAGAGTCGTGTAAGGGAATGCTGGCACACAAATCTTTTGATCTATATCACCTGTTGTGTTCACTGCAGTTTAAAATGCATCGTCTACATACACAGCCTGAAGCTGTGTCTCATTTGAGTAACTCTGTGTTAAGAATTGCCGTTGTGGCCTTCGGGTGTACCTGAAATAGAACTTCCCAAACAAAGTTTGCTAACTATCACCTTTTCTTCCTAAGCCAATGTGCTGATGTGCATACTCTTCTAAGGGCAATATAGAGGTAATCCTTTCTCTTAGCTCAGTGATATCAGTGTTTCCTTTCCTAATTACCAAAGGAAGAAAAGAAAAGTCATTTAGTGTGTGTTCACCCAGAAGGAAAAGTTCCTGGGCTCATAAGCAGAGAAGTTTTTGATGTGCACCTAAGGGGATCTTTGCATATTCGCCTTATTCAACAAGAGAATCCTAAACAAGACAGGAAAAACAATGTATTGAGCACAAAATGAAGTACACCAGGAGTCTACTAATGTAACTCACTGCCTTTCCAGTGCATTATAGAAGGATGACCCTGTGTTGTCTCAAGCATGAACGCTACAGAAACACAAGTAAAATGGTGTCAGTGAAACCAGAAGTCATGGTGAGACCTCCAGGGAAACTTCTAAGGACTGCCTTGGCAGCTAGGAGACTGAGTCTGTCCAACTGGTAGGACACCAGCCTCTGTTCCCAATCTGCCCTGTTGCACACAGCTGCTCTTCCCCCTTGGGCAACGGGGAAAGCAAACAGGCAAAAAGAGTGACTCTTGACTTTGCCCTTACTCTTTGGCATCGGCCTACATTTTGGTATTTGCAGATGGCAGTTCCTTAATTCTTTCTCTGCTATGTGGCAGCTGTCTCCACCCTTCTTTTTGCATACATTTCATCTGTAGGGTCTTCCATGGACTATCTTGGTCTTTTTCTGGACTGACACCCAAAGGGACCAAAATCCTCAAGGTGAAATTCACCTAAACATTTTTAGACGTCTACAATTTCTACACTTCCATGTAGCCATCAGGATTCTCTTTACAGTTAATTGGCAAAATATGGTTTTCTCAGGGCTCTTGTTTGTAATGTGTTTCAAGTAGCTCAGAGAAATAACAAGAAAGGGGCTTATACAAAGACTCCCTTGATCACTAGCTTTGGTGGAAAAGCCTACTTGTCAATTGTTTAGAGTAGCTAGGAGGAAATGCCACCTCCACTATCTCTAGCTGAATCTGGTGTCATAGGATGTTTGCTATCTTCTTCTGTCCTAAATACAAGAATGTGTCAACTATCTGCAGCAGTATCCAAATTTAGAAGCCCGTAACCATTGTTTTCAAAAGGTATGTTGGCCCTTAACTACTCCAGACTCTAAACTATACATAATTTTGTGTGGAATTTGTGTACAACAGTGCTAAATTTAGCCCTCTGGATGCTTTTAGGAATAAAGACTTCAGGAATTGTTGATTGTGAATAAGAGTGGTGCAATTCAGATTAGCTCTTCAAAAAACAGCAGTCTAGAGAGAACAGCTTTTGAGGTTTTGCTTGGGGTTTTTGTTTGTTTTGTTTATTTTATTTTGTTTCTTTGTGATAAATACCTGTTTCTAGCTGGAGTGGGAATTATCATGAGTAATTATAAGAAAGTTGTTATTTAGTATAGGACTTCTATTGAGTAAATTGAAAGTGATAGCTTCTCTTAGAAGCCTAAACTGCAAAGTCTTTCAAATTGAAACAAAAATCCTTAATTCTACCTGACCGTTTGGGGTCTATCCATGCCTGTGGCAGTACTATACAATTTAATTGTGAAAAATGCAGCACAAACTGGAAGTGTTTACAAAGAAAGAAAAGGACAATGGTAGGGATTTTTTCTATCTTTTTTATTTATTATCAGAGATCCCAAGGTAATGGCTGAGAAGTGGCTACCCAGACATAGTGGATGTCCCCATCCACTAGCTGCTACATTAGACAAGGGTAGCTGGAGATATAGTCTCTCTACATACGGCTCTGCACTTCAGAGATCCCAAGGATCTTGGAGCATCCCGTATTTTTCAATAGCTTGGTTTCCAATTTGTTATCAAAATCAGCTATAAGACAGAGAAAAATAAAAAACCATGCCAACTAACTAACTAACTAGTTTTGCCAACTGAGGACTTTCATTAGGCTTTGAGCTGCCCTTAGTTTGTAGAGCAGTGTTTTATGTTTCTGCCACACAGCAAGACTCGTGTAGGGTGTGGGAAGTTGTGGAGTGACAGTGTTCCACAAAAATGTTCGCTCTTGCAAAAATGCTCTCCTTCCACTCTGGGCTAATGTCTAGGCTTTGTGGCAGAGGCAAAAGACAAAAAAGCAAAAGCAAAAACAGGGAACTTGTGAGAAACCTTCTTGACGTAGATGGGGTGTAAGACAACAATATCATTGTCCAGTGCTAACCTGAGTTCCTGTAGGGATTTAAACCTCTATTTTCCAGGACCTTGATGTGCTGTGTGCTCTCTTGGTTTTGACTGTTTGGCTCTGTTGTCTGGGAATATTTAACCGTTGGTCCAGAGCTAAGATTGTTGGTTGGTTCTGTAGACAACAGTGTAAGGAACTGACCTGGGATGGATGTGACACCAGTACAAAATCAGATCTCATACAAGCAGATTACATTGGGACCTTTTTGTACATCATTTATAGAGGGAAAAGACAGTAGGCAAGATTTTGAGAAGAACAGATGGTTCAGAGTGCTCTACGGGGAAAGAGCTACCTCTGAAATTAAAGAAGCCTCATGAAATTAATTTTTCTTGCAAGGTTATGCAGGAAAATGGACTAGGATAAGATTTATACTTTCATTCATCGTCTGATCCTGAAGTTGCTCTGGGCTGCCCATTCAACCAAGAAGATTATAAAAGGACATTCCAAGTGTAGTGAGAGTGCTTGTCACTGAAATGCAATGGGCTCATAAGAAAAACTCCATCTACTAATGAATACTTCTTTGTTCCCCCAAAAATGCTTCCCTCTTGTTTTGTTAAGTGGAGAATTATTTTGTTTCTTTTCCAAATGCACAGAAAGAACTAAAGTCACAAAGCCACATAGTAGCTTCATGGCAAACCACAAGAAATCAATATTTCCACTTCCTCTTAGCTTTCCTTTTTGTTCCATTTTTAATTTGGATTCACCCCTGATATTTTCAATCTGAAGGCTTGCAAAAATATTGGGATTTTTTGAAGCTATGGATTTCTCACAGCATCTGTTTTATGCTCAGATAAACAGAAAATGGATTGGCCAAGGAGAGTGCATAACAGATAAATTACCTTATACAGCCCCAAGGGGAGGAAAAAGACATCTTTCAATAAACACTCCGCTCTTGACCTACTATGCAGTTTCTGAAATTGCATTGCCTGCCTGTGACAGATATGCAAGGTGGCGTGTCATTAGTGATTGTAACATTCCAGAGCTTTTGTGATTTGTGGAAAACGTTTTAAATGCTAGGGAAATATTTACCTCATGCATCTTGAAGAATTGGACTTAACCTCAAATATAAAGGTGAGCATGCTGATTTTCAAGTGTGAAAAAAATGTTGTTTTAACTTAACCATTATGCAACTTAATTGAGATATGGACGCCAGGCTTCACCTCTTTGTCCTCACTGCTTCTGTTACCCACAGATCATATGCCACGAGATACCCTTACAGATAAATTTATTTGAGAATAAATAATACATTCACATAGCAGAATAACTTTGAAACAGATTTCAGAAGTAACTATGGAATATTAATCGTGTAGATATAACCAGCTTGGTTATATATGATTTTCAGCTTTTCCTCATTTTATGTAATATTCAGACACAATAGCTGAAAATTTCTTTTGTGTTGTATGCTCACCTTCATCCTGCTCCTCTTGACTCCTAGTTTCCGATCTTTGGACAAAATGTCTGTGGTAATTCTCTATAAGGATAATTTTGTTTGATGCCTTTCATCTGCAGGGATTCCAAAACATCTCTCAGAATGACTAAGTATTTTAGACCTAGGTCATATGATTTTCCATAATAAAATAGAAATTATTTATTGCAACAGAAATTATGAGTATTGAATGTTACTTTCCTAAAAAAAATGGGCTCAGAAAACACTATTGTAGCACTGAATAGTATTCTTTTTTTGCCTGCTGGAATTATTTTATCTTATATCAACTAACACTTTTGGAATGGACCTCAGCATGGTGCTGGTGACAGCAGCTGGAGATTGTTACCAAGTAGAAGTTGGGACATAGATACTCTGTTTTGGGGTAGAAGAACATTAAGATTCATGGATGCACTCACTATATGTCTCTTACTTCTAGACAAGAGAACTTCCTCCTGTTGATTTGTTTGTTATTACAAAACAGTTATTGTACAATCCTAAAGAGCAAAAGATAGAAATTTTGCAAAGAATTTGTGATTCCAAGTGCAAGACAGTCAGACTTTTCCTACCTAAAGGAGAAGAGAAGGGAAAAGATAAGGGCATTGGAATGGTCAGGCCTTGGAACAATTCCCTGCCCAGGGAAGTGGTGAAATCACCATCCCTGTAAGTTCAAAACGGGTGTGCATGTGGCACTTGAGGATATGGTTTAGTGGTGAACAGTTGGACTCGACAATCCTTAAGATCTTTTGCAACCTTAATAATTCTATGATTCTAAAGGGAAAGTAGAGGTATATAGAGATAAAAATGGCTTGCTCAGTGTCTCCAGCTTCCAAACGACATTCCACAGGCAACAGTCCTCTTCAAGAAATTACTGGGACTTCCATTTGCTTCACACGATCATGTGTGCATACGGTGCGTCAGATTTACTACTGTATTCACTATCACATCTGATTAAAAAAAGAATTAATCAAGATTATGCAGATTTTCTGTTGTATTAAATGACAAAATTATACACAATGAATAAAAAAATTTATCAGAGATGGCAATATATCCTTAGGCTTTAGTACTGATTCTGATTTTCAGCTGTCCAGCTGAAGAAACATGGCTAAAATTTATCAGTCTGATTTAATCTCTGTATGACTCTTAGATACTTAACTCAGCAAGGATTTACAGAAATAATATAAAACTGTGAATTGGCTACAATATCTATAGCAAAGGAATGGGACATCTAGAGCTGCAGGGCATCCCACAGAGTTTCCATCTTGTTTGAAGTACAGTCAGGACTTGATGTCTATGTGCTGTAATGTCCTTGCACAGATGAAGAAACACATCCTGCATTTTCAGGATTTACTCTGTTCTGTGAGATGTGAAAGTCTGTGCCTTGGGCTGCCTCGGGCTGTGCCTCTGAAGCATACCGTGGCTGCAGACCCTGTCCAGATGAAGGCTGGTAAGGGCAGGACACCACTTCTAGCAGTGTGATGATCACAAGCAATTCAAGTGAGGCTCTGTAAGTGGGCAGAAGGACCACTGAAGTGCCCATTCTTCTCAGAACAACACAGATATTCTCTATCACAAATCATCTCTCCTAGTAAGAGATCTGCTTAGCTCCTGAGGAGATGGATTGGAGGAAATTGTCATTGATTCTAAGAGATATTGCAGCAAATGAGCTAAGTAGAAGGTAAGTAGTAGAGATGAGGATAAAGAGGGAGAATAAAATGTGGAGAAGCATTAGTTCCTGGAAGTCCCGAAAGTAATTCAGCTTATAGGAAACTCAGCAATATATATGAACAAAAGCTGGTTAGCAACTAAAAAGGGCAACTATAGCTGAAGGAAAATTAAAGCAAGATAGATGATCTGAGGGAAATGTTTTGATAGTTTAAAAAGAAAAGTTTTGTGAGATTTTAAAAAGTGTCTGTTGGATGAAGAAAAATTTCTCTGCAGAGGATGCTTCCTGAAAGTATATTGTGTGGTGTGGGTTAATATGCCTTTTTCTATCTTTTTACAAGTCCAACTAGTAAAGAATTTATTGTAAGAAAAATTAGGATATGAAATTTTGTAGTCCTGAAATGTGCTCTAAATTCATTTTTGGTTATTTCTGCTGCTTCGGGGAAGTATTTATCAGACAAAATTCTTCTATCTAGAACCGTTTTTACTGCCTAACCTTTGACAAAATGGTGGAAGATAAATGCAAAATAAATGTTCAGATCTCTCCTCCAGGGACAGAATAAGCAGGTGAAAAGGTACTTTTAGAGTAAAGTAATGCAACCCTAGCCTGTATGAACAGTCTGATCCTATTTCTTCAATCCACAGTAGGCAGGCGTCTGGTGCAGCCACACCTGAATGCTGTTTCCTCTAAGAACACTGTCTGCTGCCCACTCATTTATTTATCTCTGTTCTCTTGTTCAGACATAAATATGTAACCCAAGGAAGAAGGCATCATTGTATACGTAGTAATTAAATGCGCTGCAAATAGCAGCATTAAGTCAGAATCTACATTGTTACCTGAAAAACCAGGATCTTAACAGCAAAACAGTGGTTTTCTTTCTAGAGCTGTAAAAGAGATTAGAGAAGTGAAAAGTTGTCTTCCCTCCTGTACCCAAACAGAGTCTTTAGAAATAAAGCAAACTAGAGGGTAAAGAATCACTTGGTTTTGAACAGGAGCTTTGTGGTCTCCGTTTGAGGCAGCCTCATGGCTCAGAGACCCTCAGGGTGAACAATAGCGGCAGTGTCCTGCTGCAGATTGAAGCAGTGAAGTGGTTGGTCAAGGCTGTGTGTGCAATGAGTGAAAAAAGCATAATTTCCTTTCTGTGGTTCAGACTCCACAAGCTGTGCTTGAGAATTTTAGGGAGACAAGTGAGGCAAACACATCAAACATATACCCTGAAAGCAAATCAATCTGCCTGACTTTTTAAACTTCCTTGTATGCCCTTAAAATCCATTTAGTTTTTTTTTCTTGGGGTCTATCTGACCTGTTTCTAATAAGTATTGCATGTTGCGGTCCAATTTCACAGTTACTAATACAGATCAGGTAGTGGGGGATGGGAGTAAACTCTGCACCTATTTGGAAGGACGTCTTCATTTTGCTCTTTCAGGAGTGATATTTATTTCTTGGGGTGGTGGTGGTGGTGGTATGGGGGTAGACGTCTACCATGGCATCAAGCAAAAAATGAAGAATTTCCAGGTGTACATACTGGCACATAAGCACACCTTCTATACATCTGAAAACACAGCAATAGAAAATATTCCATCAGGTCAGATCAAAGGTTCACCAAACCAATGTGTTGTTTCTGGGAGTGGTCAGCAGCAAATGAAAAAGTGACACCAAGCCAGGATGAAGCAAATTTCTCATGGAGAATTTGTAGTGTCTTTGTAAGGAAAGCCCTTGTGGTCATCTTTGTGGCCCTCCTCAGGACTTCCCCTAGCAAGTCCACAGCCTTCTTATGTTGGGACCCCAGAGCTGCAAGCAGTGCTCCAGGGTCTCATGAGAGCAGAGTAGAGTGGGAGAATCACTTCCCTCAATAAGTTTTCTCATGCATCCTCGCCATACTTCTTTTTATGCAGCCCATGATAAGTTTGACTGACTGAGCTGGGAGTTCACATTGCTGGGTCGTATTGAGCTTCTCATCCACCAGGAATCCCAAGTCCTTCTCCTCAGGGCTGCTCTCAATCCATTCTTTGCCCATCCTGTACTTGTGCTTGGGATCGCCCCTTGTGCTTGGTCTTGTTTATTTTCATGCGTTCACACTGGTCCACCTCTCAAATCTGTCAAATTCCCTCTGGATGGCATCCCTTGCCCCTAACCTTTTCGTGACATGACAAATCATGTGTGTCCAATTAAATTGTCTGCTTCCTGAAGGATTTGCTCTTTCTCACCTACAGCTGGCATTAACAGTCAAAGGAAGGTAGCTTTGTTAGTCAATACATTTGGATGGAGTTGTGCCTCAGCACTGTAGAAAAAGACAGTGGCTCAGGATGTCCTTCAAGTCTTTTGCTTCTGCGCTGCTTCACCTCTACCAATTCATGCTTGATCCATCTTTCAATAGACCTGCTTAAAATCTTTCAAAGATAAAAATTACACAGCCCTCTCAGGCAACTGCTTTCTATGCTTGACTACTCCTTATACTCTTCCTAATGTCAAACTTATAGGTTTTTTAAGCCCATTACTCCTTGTTCCTATCCATGGGAACAAAGGAATCAGTTTCTAAGACTACAATTTCTATATTTGAAGGCTTATGCTTACCCTTGTTCTGCTTTGACAACTTTCAGTATGAACAGAAAACATGTTTTACACTCTGGAATAACATGAGATCTCTATTATCCCAGCAGAAATCAGGAACAAGGCAAAGTACAGAAAAAGAGATGTCAAACAATCCTGAAGAATTATATAAGGTTTATTTTCATTGCAAAATGACAAATTCATGAGATGACCTACACGGTTGAAAAATAGACAGTGTGGCAATCTCAAAAATAACTCCATATTGCCAACAGACCTGTGCTTGCAGTTCTGCAGGAAAGTGAGCCAGAGGCATTGCTGGGAAATTATGTGCATTTGGGGGTGCCTCTCTGTTCTCACAAGAGATGTACGCTTCTGATTTTATATTTGTCTTAGAAGCTCTACTTTATCCCACAGCTTATTAAAATTCAGAATGGGAGAAGTCTATGGGTGGCTGACTTAAGGCTGTTCTCTTCAAATATGTCTTCTGAGAGTGATAGGCAGCGATCACAGAGAATTTTCTGATGCGAGCCTATTTTGAGAATGAAAAAGACTCTTCCAATTCTAAGAAAAGGAATCAAAAATACCCTTGGAACAATGAGAATATTTTCTATTCAAGTCTGAGAAAAGATTAGATGCTTTCTTCTCAAAAACATAAATTCAAGAGGTAAAAATAAATTAAAATCTTAAACCCTAGCATTGTTATTCCACAATTTGCTGCAGGTTACATGATAAAATGTAACTTTTTAAAACACTAAAGCTAAGACTAAAAATGTGATCCAATATATATTCGTAGAAAAACTTAAAGGTACTTGGAACAGGATGAAAATTAGCATAATGCTTGAGATTTTCTGATATTTAGAAAAGCTACAGAATTTTGATTAATGAAGTTAAGTGAACCTAAAATGATCTTTATTAAAAAAACCCCAATCCTGTTTCTGCTCCTTTAGAACGAACACTATGACAAATAGAGGTTTACTGTAAGGTATTGATTAACACTTAAGATCTGTTTCCTTTCTGTTGTCCTTCTCTGTAGCAAGTAGGTAGGATATTTTCCATGACTTCTTTTTAACTACTTCTTTTTCTGATTTATCTGCATCATCGCAGAGTCTACACCCAGGAGTAGTTACTCACTGCACACATACAAACCACACACATGTCTGTGTACAGAGACGGCGTTTGTGAAAGCGAAAGACCCAAGGGTTTGTAGCTCTGTTATTGTGTTCTGATATAGAGCATCTCTTCCAGATCATGGGGTGTGGGAACAGTCTCTTAGCAAATCTGCCCTCAATTCTGTTCATGTCTTAGTTTCTTATGTACAGAGATCCTTTGTGTAGGTAAATCATAGAAAAATGTGTGGCAGTTAAAGGGGAAGAAATACTGGAGCTCTTGGACAGTAATTGCTCAGTTGTCCCAGCTTGGCAACTACTTTCACATATGTTCCATTTTTTTATTAGAGAACAGTGGGACTCAGAAAGGCAGGCAGATTCTTTCTGCAACTTCACATTTGAGATTATTTAGTTGTGCTTAAAACGCCTGGAAGATCTGAACATAAAAACATTATCTGCACAGCAGAGATTTATACAGATGAACCCATCTCATTAACACTGGTGAGTGGTTAAGGAAGAGCATTACTTGGAGCAATGAAAACTTCTGATTTGTAAACTTGTGGTGTAATTCATTTTTCTATCACTATTAAAGTGACAAAGCACACACAGAAGCAAATTTCTCCCTCACTATGGATGAATTGATAGCTTCTAGTGAAGCCATTGTCTCTCCAGAGGCTAAGGCTGAAGGCAACTGATAAGGTGAATGAAGCACCAAAACTCACTAAACCTCGTTCTGGTGGAATTTAGCCCACTCCTGCCTTGAAAAGACATTATAAATCATGGCAAGAATATGCTACTTTCAAGAAGACTAGATCAAAAAAGCCACATACTATTTCAAGGAATAAGGCCCAAGCTGAATTTGGTTGATCATTTTCATATTAGAAATATGTAATAACAGAATTGATTAAAGGAACAGTATTTTAATTAGGAAGTTAAAGTTAATAAAATAAAATCTATATTTGCTAAGGGGTCATACTGTTCAACCTTTATTCATGTTGATTAGTGACAATGAAGGAGGTGAAGACTGAATTAAAATGAGTAAATCATTTCTATCCTGGGAAAATGTATAGTTATAAAACTTGATGTTTTAATACATTTTAACTGGTATGTTGTTAAGCATTCTGTGTCTCAAAGTGCTGATATGCACAAATCAGTATTAATCTAGAATGCTTAATCTTTCGAAATATGACTGGCTAATATGATTTTTAATATAGTTCTACCAATGCATAAAAAAAGCAATATTATTCCTTGTATCCTAAGAGTTGAAACAAAGTAAGTTAAATACATTTCTGTTTGAATAATTTCTGATAATCTTCATGTGTTCAAAGGTTTAGGGCCTTGGCTAAATCAGTTCCCTTTTCACAGCCAAACGTGCATCACCTGGATGCTACCTGAGTGAAAAAAATTACATCTTAGCCACTCAAGGTCTGATTTTATCTGAGCATTTCAGACATGAGGAAAACTATACTACAACGTAATGTCAAATTAGCAATATGTTGAGAAGGATGACTGTCACAAAATAGAAAGGTTGATGTTAGTTTTAGACTTAATAGCGATCTTATGGGGCTTTAAGCAAAAATAATATAAAAAATGTGTTATTTAGTTGCTTGATCTGGCACTAGATATTTATACAGGTAGCTAGAAACTCTTGCACAGACAGGAATGTCAGGAAACTGAAACGACAACTGCAGGTTGTTTGCCTGGTTTTGTTGATAGCTCATTACTTGAAATCGCCTTCAGAGAAAGACATTAATGAATGCACAATTGGTTTTGGTCTTTAAAGAGAAAACTCGAAGACAGAACTGCTTCTAAAGCTGTCATCTCTTAGCTGTATTTTTGAGAAACTTCATGTGCATTTTTAAAATTTTTATTATAAGATATATAACTGATATTATCTAGCAGTAAGAAAATAGACAGATTGATTACTTGTGCGGCAATTGTTCTGTCAGAAATCTAATTACTTCTTGCTGCTCCATAAGTACTTGTCATGGAGAATTCCCGGTACAAGGGTTGGGTAAAGGTATTTAGTATTTTCTAATCATGTCCCCCCTTATTTTGCACCACATTGAACTTAATATGCCAGTTTCACTTACTGTCAGCCAGAAGCTCCGTGGCAGTTTGTTATTTCATTCTAGTTGTGCTCTTCTAACCAGAATAGTAAATGATTCGTACTCCAACAAAGCCTTAACTCCTCTCTCCCAGTTGAAAACAATAGGGCCAAAGGAGCACCCTGAGAACTACAACAAAGAAATAGTACAGGTGCCACAGAGCCTGCATTTTGTTCAACTGCAATAATTTGGTTGGGAGATGCAGAAATTCCTACTCACAGGAATGTAGTCAAGGTGTTTCCAACCGACCAGCTGAAAACAAATATCTTCCTTCTAAAGTGCTCAGGGTCAGAACATAGATCCCAGGCAAGGAAACAGTTTTTGGTTTTTATCTGAGGCTTTCTTATAGCAGGTGGTGACTGCTACGTTTCTCTAAGAGTGATGCCCATCCTGAGCTCAGGTTATACAGTCTTTCTTTGATTCTCTGATATGGGTGTTGTCTGAACCTTGAGTCATGAATATAAGAGAAAAGGAGATAATTGCTCCTCAAAATGAGTAGCAATGGTTTTATACCATAATTTCATTCCTAATTTAAATAGGTTTTTATCTGACCATTTTATAGCACTGATGGAGAAGCACAAGATTCATCTTAAATAAGGCCAGAGTTAAATTGGTCTGAGCTCACTTAAATAATCAGTAACAAGTTGTAGGCATTGTGCACAGAGTGATTCAGGCCAAGATAAGGAAAATTGTCCTCTGCTGAGGATTTGGGCTGAATACATGCAAACATCCATTGTGTGCTGAGAATCAGGGAAGATAAAGCCTTCACTAATGTATCCCTCCCTCAGATGGGAATATTGGCTTTTTGGGAAAACAGAGATGTCATTATTCTTCAGGTGGGTGGACAGATGCCAAGTCAGGAACAGGTTTAACAGACACCTGTTCTTTAAAAGAGGGCTAGGTCTATGGTGGGAAGTTACTCAAGGGTAAGAACTTATTCATGTTAAGGAAAGAAAATTCTTCACCTTGGATCCTTTTTTTCCAGAAATGGCATAGTAAATTCACATTCCTGCATACTTCTGCACCTTCTCTTTGTGCTCAGAGGCAGGTTCTGACATCTTGTGTTGACTTTTACCTTAAAAAGGAGCTATCAATTAGCCTGACAAACAGACTGAATGTTTCCCCTTGCCTCTGAGGAAGCAAGAGTCCGAAAATCTTTCCAGGTTTGGGAATTCCCAGCCAGGACTATCCTGGAGGGTACAAACTTCAAAAGCTTAAAACAGTTATTCATGAGAAATTTCAAGGAAGAAATTTGTTTCCTGGCCTTGATTTCAGCTCCACTGGTTCTCTCTGAGGATATTGCATCCTGACACTTCTAGAGATTTAGTGTCTGGGAGCTATCATAGACAGACCAAGGTGAATCTGAATGCATAGATACACTACAAAATGGTTTCTAAGATTGCTCTCTCTTCTATGTATGTAGCAGCTTTAATGGTGGATGGCTCTTAAGACAGAATCCAGAGCCTCATGCAGTGATACTAAAATTTTATATGCTTATAACAACTGAGAATTTCCTATCAGAAGAAGGTAAATGACTTCTAAGATTAGTTCTAGACTCCCGCAGGTTAACTGCAAGGGTATTTTTGAGCTGCTATCTTTTGAAAATGAATTTTATAAAAAATGACTAAGGTTGTACATGTTCATTTTGTTATTATAATCTGTGTCAGTGGTCAAGAACCAGAAACTCCCTCTGATTGAAAAGAAATCAATTATTATTTTAAAAAAAATTACTGATCAATATTCATTAGTGACATTGTTGCATAAACCTTATTGACAGCTTATTACAAATTATTTTCCTTTAAAATATTCACTTAATGAAAAATGCAACTTTTGTCTTGATAGAAGAGGAATTGAAAAGTCCTCAGGTCTAATAATGCATGTTCTTTCAAAGTACTGAAAAGAAAAAAACTCAAAAATTAAAAAAATCTGTCGAGAGTTCTACAAATTATATTGTTTTCAATCTCAAATTACAAAAATTTGCAGCTAGAAAATTTTGCTTTTATATGAATTTTTTTAATTTTTTTTTTTGGTGGGCATTTGCCTTGCTATGATTCAATTCATTATGGCTGTATGACACTGGGAATGTAGTTCTCATAACTATTTTAATGAACTATTTTAACTATGGCATTTTAAGGGACTTTCAAATCAGACACAGTAGCTGTAAGAAATACCAATAAATATTTATTTTCTTGGACTGTTTTGGAGGGTGGTGTTTTTGTTTTTTTTTATGGCAGGAAAAAATTAATTTTAAATGAAATGCTAATCTTATTCTGTATCAAGTCATGAGGAACAGTTAAAAAGTAATGTTTATGAACTATGCTTCTGCCCATAAGTAGTTCAGGAAGTGATGATTTCTGCAAAGCACTCTTTGCCCTGGCAGCCTATTACAGCTGGGACATGCTTCCTCTCAAGATTCACAAATGTCTTATCCTCCTTTAAATCTCAGTTTAGATATTGTCCTCTACGCTCCTTCTAAAATATGGCAGTAGTGAGCAGAAAGTCAATATCATTTTATCTCATGATACTGTTGATTTTTATTCTCCTATCCTTATGTAATTTTGTGTTGCTTTTACCCTTTTGTCTGATTTTATTTCTGCGTATTTTATGTAGCCTATTCCTGCAGAGGTCTTAACACCCCAGACTCCTGGATTGTGTCTATGAATCTTAAATGCTAAAGTAATATTGATGATAGATTCAACTCACTGCTCCTAGTTAAGTAGCTTTCCAGCTATTGGTTTCAGGCCTGAAAATATTTTAGTCCACTTACTACTACCTGTCTGAGCCTTTTACGGGCGAATCCTCTCTCACATACTTAAAAAGACAGGAAGAGTTTGAGCGTTCAGGAGAAAACAGGTAAATCAGCCATTTAAACCAGAGATTGTTCTCAGCCAGTCCTCACTTAAACAACTCCTAAACTCAGAGACACTGTACAAATTACAGGGTACAATTTGCCTTTTATTTCAGAATTAGCATCTCAATTGGCTATCTTGTTATTAGATCTTAGGAAAAAAGTATCAACAGTCTGTGATATTTAATTAAGATAAAGTAAATTGTTTTCTAGATTGAATTTTGTATTCCAGTGGATATGGTTATTGGAAAAATCAGTTGAATGGAAACAAATATCTTAATGAATGCTTTTTTCTGCATTTGAAGCAAGTTCTGTTCTTGAATTAATGCTGATTAAGGAAAATTCTCTAGAACCTTGTAATGGGTTGAAACTGAGTTGATTGACCTGCTTTTAAGCCAATGTGCTTTTGCGAATTTTGCATATTTAAACCCCATGCAAGGGCGGGAAGTTCCTTTTGTTCCCGGTCTCCTGATGGAGAAAGGGGGGGGCGTCTGAGCTTCTGGGCCTGTCCCGGTCCCGGGCTGGGCTCCTGCCTGCCCCCCTCCCCTTTCTCCCAGAGCCACAGGCAGCTACACCACCCGTGGACTGCCCCACAGCCGAATTCATCGGCTTGGCTTCTGGAGACTGGGGGGATTCCCTTTCCCCTCCATGCGGCCCCGCGCAGACCAGGCGGGAGCATGCAGAGCCCTCTGCAGCCTGCACAGCTCGCACCGAACTGAACATCAGCACAGCCCGTGGGGAACGACATGAGGGAGAAGAACATGGAGGCTGCACGGTCAGGGAGAAAGAGAAAGTCAGGCACGTGAGACGACGCTGAGATGGCGGCGGGAGAAAAGGGTGTGTGCGTTCCGGCGCCAATCTTAAAAACCCTTCTAGCAACTTCTAGCAGCAGAAAAAAATCCATGTCTGTGAGAATTCATGTTGCAGCCTGTGAAGATGTAAGAAGATGCCTATGCCAGGCCGTGTAGTTGTGAAGCAGCTTTTAGAGATTTGTGAAGAAGCAGAGAAACCTTTGTGTTTAATCTGGAATAATTTACGTTTAAAAGAGACTGGAAGCAGAGAACCTTTGTGTTTAGGCTGGAAGAATTCATCTTTAAAAAGACTTGTAAC
>VZTE01005755.1:3063254-3079737 GCA_013397775.1 Eulacestoma nigropectus
GAGTGCTGGAGGGAAGAGGGTTTTTGCTTTAACTTCTTACTATTTCTTGTTACTTTTAACTCTGTTAGTAATAAACTTCTTTATATTCTTTAAAGTTTTAGGCCTGCTTTGTATTTCTTCTAATCCTTATCTCACAGAGTGAAACAGATGTGATCAAACCACTACAAACCTTGAATTATCTTTGCCTTGAACTAAATTATTTGCAAACATATAGATCTGATTTTGCTGTATTTGCCTTGCTCCTTATCTAAAAATATTTTAGAAATGAAAAGTTCTTGTTTATGAGGTAGTCCCAGATTTTACACCATCCATTCAGCTTGCCTTTGCTATATGATGTTCTCTTGAAGCATTAGGTTAGGAAAACTAACTAATTACTGTGCCTTGAAGTCATGCCAGATTAATAATGAGTGTGTAAGAGGAATTTGTCATTCATTAATTTCCAGTTCAATTTCAATGTTCAAAAGAAGTGTGTTGAGAGAAGATAACTCTGTCAGTCCTGAACATTACTTAAGTTACTATTTTGAACAAACTAATTTAATTGACGCTGTTCATTACTGGGCTTTTCTTAACAGCTGGCCTGTGATTTTTTACTGCTATGCTGCTGTCCAGCTTTATGTTCAGCAATACTAATCCAGAGATTATTAAATATCCACTGTACAGGGATGTGCATAACAAAATCATTGCCTATCTGTACAGAGAGAAAATTTAACCTGAACCATTGTTTTCAAAAATTGCTACTCAGCAAAAACCAAAACATCAGGGTGTTATCAACATTATTCTCACACAAAATCCAAACCACAACACTGTACCAGCTACTGAGAAGGAAATTAACTGTATCCTAAATTAAATTAGGACAGCTTTCTAAACCATAATATTCATGATCTACTTCAAGAAGGTCATTATATTCAATAAGCTCACATTTAGTATGCATGCTTCTATCAACCAAATCCTCAGTTGCACCAGGAAAGTTTTAGATTAGATATTAAGAAATTTTTTTCACAGAAAGGGTTGTCAAGGATTGGAACAGCCTGCCCAGGGAAATGGTGGAAGGGTTTAAAAGATTTGTAGATGTGGTGGTAGAGTGGACATGTTCTAGTGGTGGAGCTGGCAGTGCTGTGTTAATGGCTGAATTCAATGATTTTAGTGGTCTTTTCCAACCCAAATATTTCTATGATTCTATGATTCTGTTTGGAAATTAAGGACATTTTCAAATCTTAATGAGACAAGAAATTCTACATTTAAAAAGATCCTGGACTGTGGATCCTGAGAAAAAAATTTATTGGAACAATCAGATCTTTTGCTCTATTATTAAAATGATTTTCTTTTTCTTTTTTTTAATCCTGGTAACAGTGCTATTCTTGAACAGTAGAGACATATATGTGTTCTATACTTTTCTCACTTTGATGTTTTTCCATTTGATTTTTTGTTTATCTGCATCATCTCTCTATGACTTCACCATCCTGTAGGAACAATAAGTAAAGTAATTAGTAATTATCATGGAAATCTATGTGAGATGTTAAATAAGCACTTTACAAATGAATATCTCATGATGACACTAATTTAAAAACAAGCTCTTTAAAATTGTGCATTTTGTTATGGCAGCTGAACTGCTGGCATGCCAAGGAACTCGCAACACAGAGAAGCTTCAAGTAGGCTGAAAAGCCCAATGAAGGAGAGTCACTGGGTTAAAAATACCCAAGTGCTTTATGCAGGCGAGATGTATCATTGTAAGGGAGATGAAATGTGTTTGTTCTGAACCAAAACTCTTGGCTGGCTGTTGATGGTGCAGGGTCATGGAGATGTTAACAGGAAGGGAAAACTTGTTCGATTTTGTGTACACCAGAGGGGTTTTTTGTGCCATGGTGTTTCAGTCCTTGAACATTCAAGCATTTTTTCAGATGTCCCAGGTGTTACCTTTTCATGTGGGAGACCATGTCTGATGTGATGGGTCCTGGAACATCTGAGATACAGGAGTTTTGGGCTGCAGGTGGGGCAGAGTCATTTGATCCTCTGTGTTGGACACATGGGTCCAGTCACTCTGAAATTACTACTGTATGGGTATGCTCTTCCCCATGATAAAAAGGCAATTTCTGTTCAGTCCTATTCGTAGAGTATTTTGGGAAAAAAAAAAGATGATGAGGCCTAAACAGATCTTTTAAGATCAATATGAGTCAAGAAGTTTGAAAGATACAGTACATAGTATTCATGATGTTTATTTAGCATTTGGATTGGAAATCTGTGGTTCCTGCTATAAATCATCCCTTCTGTTCTCTATAGATGGAAATCCAATCAACTTAATCAGCTAATGTTAAACTCTGAGACTGGATGTTTTCAACAACCTAATAACAAGGTTTCTCATACTTTTAATGAGGGAAAAATGTATTTTCATGCTTTAACTCAAATGCATTGTTGGACTTTCCTTAATAGCTGAAAATGATATTTCCTAATAACCGGTTGCACTACTGTAAATGAACTTGTAGACTGTATGTGCCAAATGGGTAAATTCTCCAGTCCCGACTTGCATGAAGATGGTCTCTCAGGAAAAGTGTATTCACATAAGTTCAGTGCCATTCTAATGGTCTGAACCTGGAGTGAGTTTAGACATCTTCAAATGCAAAAACAAGAGCCCACATCCATCTGCATAACTGTTACCAGAGTCACTTGCTCCTGCTCGTGCAAAAAGTCTGTGGTAACCCTTAAAATCAAGACTTGTGTTTGCACATCCAAAAAAGAAACTTCTCAATTTTAATTCATACTAAATATCTCTTCAGTGTCCAAATTCTATGAGTAAAGCAGCTGTTCTTTATGCCTATGGTTTACTCAAAAGACACTGAGATGTTTAAAATCAATAATAAATAATATGTAAGATTGGTTATGTATGTGGCATTTTCTCTTTCTGGAAAAGAACCCAAAGGCATTTTCTTTTCCTTCCCCCTTGAAAATGTCCAATCAAATCAGTCTGGCCTTCTTTGATTTGAAGGAAATATCAGGTTTGGGGTTTTATCCTTCATTCTATATTAATTATGACAATGGATTTATAGCCACTTGCAAAGCATTGCCCATAATAACTAGTAAGAAAACAGTATTTCTATTACTTATAGAGATGAATTGCAAACTTTAAAATGTGAATTCAGCTAGTGCAAATGAAACTAATAAGACGTGTATAAACATCATTAAATAGCGGTTCAATTTTCATTTTTGTTCTCAAAGCCCTTAGAGAAAAATCAAAAAGAAACATAATGGGGAGATCAGATGCATGTCAGTATATAGGAAAATTAAGTAAAAATAAGTTGCTTCTACTTATTCCCTGAATATTTAGATATAATGTCTTCAGATGTTTAAGGATAAATGCAATATGATGAAAAATGAAATTAATGGATAAGGACTAGAAAAAATATTATCTAAATATGAAGGAAGACTTGCTATAATAATATATGGGAAGACAGAAGAAATAACTTATATACTGAGAAGAATGTAAACCATAAACTGAATGGAAAGGAAAAATGAAACAGAGATGTTGAGGAGCAAGAAAACTGCTGTGATAATGAATCAGATCATCAGCTGTTCGTATACTTTGAAAAAAATTTCCTGAAGAGGAATTGAAATCTTCCTTAATTCCTCTAGGCTATTCCCACCATCCCAGTTCCATCAAAGAAATACACTGAAGACTGACAAATAAGGGAGGTTTTTTGTCCATCTGTGTATCAACCCCAAACATCTGTATGCCAACCCCAATTATTACCTCAAAATGCATCATGGTAGTTAAAAATAAGTCTGAAGATCTTGTTCCTTTTACAAACTCAGTATGTGCCCATTCATCTTACCAGTACCAGATTTTAAAAAAACACCATCAAAGGCTACCTAAAAATATATATATACTGTCACTTCAATTTTCATCAGTCATTTTTCTTCTGTAACTTCTAGAAAATAAATGATTATGAATGCTCCCAAAAGTCTTAACTGGTGGTGAGCAGTAAGCCCTGGGACAAGACAAACATTTTAACTCAAAGAGAAAAGAAGATGTGCCTTGAAATACATTCCCCACTTGCACATGCATGAGGGTGTGAATTAGGTACTGCTGAAACTAACAATTCCCAGAGATGTCTCATCACATGAATTTTGTAGAAATGTGAGTTTAAAACCATCCTCAGGACTTGAAACAGGTCCAGGCAAAGCTGTTACTTTTAAGATATAACACTTGTATTCATGGCAAGCCAATAACATGTGCCATTTGATGACAATGGAATTGTGCAGCTCAACTTGTCATTATTTTAGAACCAATACAGAAGAGCTGCAACACCAGTTGGTTTCTTAACTGCTGTTATTTTATGAGATTTCAACAGGAAGCAGAGGCAGCTGGAAATGACTTACCAAGACCTCCTCCACAGTATTTCATTATCAACTAGTGGCACACAAACAAAAAAACTTTTGTTGGACTTCGTGGAAATTTTACAGAAAGGAATTGGGCTGTGTATGCATGCCTATGTCCTTCAAGTTGAATGATTTCAAGTTTTTTAAAAGCTTCAGAGGTTGCCATGCATTAACCATGCAGATGTTTTGTGGCCACTTAGCATGCGCTCAGGTTTAAAATCTGGCATTATCAAACTTTATCGCTGTAGGTGCTGACAAACTGCAGTTTTTGACAGGATTTCCAAAAAAAGTTATCCATAGACACTGGCTGGTTCAGTTCTTTGACTAAATCTGCAGTGTAAATCAAGGTAAACAGGTAACTTCTATCAATTTGCAATAATCAACAAAGCAGTAGTAAATTTAGTTCAACATGAGATATTTGATAGAAGCACAGTGTCAACATCATGGTCAAGGGGAGAAATTCAGAGATTTCTTTCTCCTGAATGTTATGTAAAACATACACTGAGATAAAAACTGCATGGTCCCAAGTGCTTAGGAATGCTCAAAGCATAATCTAAAGTAGAAAAAGAATGGAGGAGGAGGTTCATATAGCAGAGTTATCACGCACCCTAGTAAAAAGGGGTTTTTTTAATATATTTTTGTAATTTTCTCTGGTGGTTCTTTTTACCAAGTATCTTGGGAGAGAACCCCAGGCTGGTTATTTGATTAGTATGAAGAACGTGTATATTGATTGGCCTAGAGTCTCAGAAAGAGAGTAGGCAAACACGTAAAAACAAAATATATTGAATAAATACACTTCCACATGGCTGCATAATTATCAGTAGCTTTCATCCAAAAAGTAAGTTTTGTTTTCCATGAAAAAAACAATGAAAATTTACATATGTTTGTTTCTTTTTAGTGGCCATCATGTGTGGCTAACTCTAGAATTTATTTTCCGAAACTCTTGATACGTATGGCTATTTGCATATGACATTTACTTTGGGTTTTTTGTTCCTCAGTTATAGTTCAAGAAGATGTTAGAAAGTGTTTCATGTATGTGACAATTCGTTTTTGCAACAGCTTATGTGTGTGTGTGGGCTTCGGAAGCTACATGTAATATTTTGAATATATTCAGTTACTTATTTCTAAACATTTACATGATTTCAACCAAATTTTTGACACTCATCTCCATTTTTGAAATTCAAATACAGACCTTGAAAAATTTTATGCATATGCCTAATTTTATTTGAAGTTAGGTTCCTCAGCAAAATTAGACTGCTTTTAGGCAATCATTACTGAATATTTTAGCTTGCGAGTGAGGCGCCCATCCAAGTTTCCATTTTCCATCACTGAATACAGCTAGGAGAGGTGAATCTCCACATCTGATTCTGCCTGTCTGAACTGTTCCAGCCATCTGATCACCTTTATCACCCTCCTCTGGAGTCACTACAACAGGTGCACATCCTTCTTATGGTTGGGGTCCCTGAGCTGGACACAGCACTCCGGGTGGCGTCTCACAAGAGCAGAGGGGCAGAATCACCTCCCCTGACATCCTGCCCATGTTTCTTTTTATACAGCCCAGGATACTATGCACCTTCTGATCTGCAAGCGTACATTGACAACTCGTGTTGAGAATCTCACCAACCAACATCCCCAAATTCTTCTTCTCAGGGCTGCTCTCAATCCATTCTTCACCCAGACCATATTTGTGACTGAGCTTGCCCCAGCCTTGCTCTGGAGTAAATCATCTTTTGAGTCTGGTGGAGAGCCCCCATGTTGTTATGGCTCAGAATGAATTTCCATGTGCAGTTTCTGTAGCCCCAGGCACCTTAATGACTTTCAGTTGTATCACATAAAATAGTTCTGTTGAATGTATTTGTTTCGGTTTTTTATTTTAATATTTAAAATTCACTGTAAGTATAAAGTGAAGATTGGGGCCTTGATGTGCTTAATAATAGAATGTGTCTAATCCTTAAATATTTATATTTGCTATGAATAATTTTGCTAAGGACCAAAACTTTCAGGGTATCATTTCACTCTCAGTTCATCCTGATTATAATGGACTCTAATCAACTGAAGGTAGTGTGCAAATTAGGCTGAAGTGTTCCTTCTGAGATTTTTTTATCAAGTGGAAGGGTTATTTAGTATTGGTTTCTAAAAGATTTGATTAAGAAGAGTTGGAGTTTTTTCAGAAAGTGCCTCATCAAAAAGGATTTTCTTGAATTCTACTTCCTGTTGCAATATGGAAAAACAGTTTTAACTTAGCAGCATTTTTTGATAGAATAGAGCACAAAAATTATAGAATTGTGTATAAGAAGTATAAATAAGATCCTGTTAACTTGCATCAGTCTCCCAATAATTGTTTATGCTTATCCATGTCAGTCTTGGATATTAATCTCTGCATGCAGGCTGTGAAGTAACAACACTTAAGAAAATATATGAAGAAATGTCACTAGGAAACAGAGAACAGGAGGTATGGTAGAAGGAGTGGAGTAACAGTGGTCCATGCTGAGCAAATACTCCATAGCTCCATAGCATTCATTGGCAGTTCTTCACTCAGGTGCTGCTGCCAGAGTCGGATACCACAATCTGTGGGCGACACATGCACACAGGGAATAGGATAAAAAAGTTATCAGAACCTGTACATCAGGGCCCAGAATGTTAATTCTCTTTCTGCTTATACCTTCCTTCAGGGTGTAATATCCAGCTCTTGCATCTGCAGTGATAAAAATTTCCTCATTCTCACGTCATTTCAGATCTCGTCTGCTTTTTTGTGCACCATTTTGTAGCACAGTGCAAAAGTCATCTATGCAATGGGTTTGGGGTGTGTGATGCACTTGAGCCTCATGTACGCAGTGTCATCATTCTCATCAGCTGCAACAGAGAAGAAATAAGTGATATATGACTTTACTTGAAATACTTCAAACCATGTAGAGGTGTTATCCATCCTCAGTTTCATGTCTAGCAGAGGAAAGCTTTATTAAAGAAGCTTGGAACCTGACTTAATATCTCCTTTAATCAGCAGTATTTCTTGTTTGTTCCACCTTTCCCCAGATTCCTGCTATTACAGTACTCCAGGGACACCCCTAGATTTCTTCGTACCTTTATTTCAGATGGCTGCATTTGTCTGTTAATTTTCACATGACTTAAATGTCATCTAGATCTCCTTTGTTTCACCATCTCCTTGTTACCTACCTGTTTCTCCCTCTACCTCCTCTCTGCTTACAAGGCTAAACCTTTCAGGCAGTCCTGTCTGAATCTCTGGTGAGAATTGCAGCCTTGAAGGCTGCAAGGTGCAGACGCGTCCTGAATCCAGATGGAATGTACTATGACTCAGCAGCTCAAATGGGTACCAGCCCTCTCCCAGGCACATCAGCCCCAGCAGAAGTAGTTTAGGGCAAAAAATGCCCCCAAGGCCATTTGTGTGCGTAATTTGCACTAGCACAGATTCTGTGTGGGATGTGGGTGACTCTAAGTGTAATGAGCTATGTAATTTGCTCAAAAAAGCTTAGGAAAATAGTTAACTACCTCAGAATATATTTGTGTTACTAAGTAACAGATGTTGCCCTTATATCATTTAAGTTTAAATAGTTATTAGTCTCTGCCTACACCAGATGAAATACAACAAGAAATTAAATGGTTGGAGCAGCAATTAGATGTTTAAAACACGTGGGAAAATATTACCTCATGCTTAGAAAGAAAGACTTTCATGTCACAATCAGGGAGGAGTGAGTCTTCACTAGACTTTTTTGGTTTTATATACCTCCTCAGGAAGTAAAAGATGGATTTATTTAGTAGAAGTTTTCAGGAGGTCAAGATCTAGTTTTTCTGAAGTTTTGGTAAACTTCATATGTAAAATCTTTAACCTGAGGATCTCTAAATTTTGCTAACAGCAACAAGCCATTCTTTTATATATATAACTCGATAGCTATATTTAAATCACACTTTTATGTACTATTACAAATGAAAACAGCTGATTTTTTCACAGAGTATATTAAAAGCATTGAATGTTACCCCAAATCTTCTGCAACTGATCCTGGCATGAAATCAACATCAATTTGGCTATTGGTCACAGCCAACCACTCCTGCTTGAAAGGGATGGAGCTTAAGTCAGTAGCGGCACCACATCATTCCATCTATGGTAGTTTTGGGAGGCAGCCCAGTCTTGCATTGTGTTATAGAGATATACACGACCTCTCAGATCTAACTCCTTGTCTTCTGAGCTTGAGTTGCCAGTACCCAGACACCGTTATTCAATGCCATCCAGGACAATTTAATTCAATTTCTGTTGGCAATTCCAAGTGATAGACAATATTACTGCCTTCAAAGCTAACTGGAAATTTCCCAAAATTCCCTATCAAAAAAAAAAGCAGCACTTAGGAAAAAAACAAGGTTGAACTCTTTTCCTTGCACTGCACTTGGGTAAATGGTGAAAGGAAAGGAACTGACTTTTCACTGCCCAGTAAGGATCATTACTGAAACTGACATATATTTGACAGCAGAGAAGATCCCTATAGAAATTGAAGTAGAAGTGAGGCTGAATGCTCACCAAAAGAACATTTGAAAAATATGTAGACCTACACAGGATTTCAGAGCAACAAACTGGAGCACGTAGGCATAGAAGCACAGGAAGTGAAACAAGGCATTATAGGATTAATAGCATAGGCATAGACAATCCCTCCAGAAATTACAGGGTGATATAGTTGTCATAGTTCAGAGAATTGGTATTCCTGGACATGGTGATTTAGGAAGGTAGAAACACAAATTATTGTTGTAGGGTCATTCCAAGTTAGAGATATGATATACTTTGTAGAGATAAAAAGTGAGATAAAGCATGAAATAATCTCTGTTTAGTTTGAAACAACCTTGGAGTGACTGAAGAGATTCTACTACTTTAGGGCTGAGTATCAGCTGTACTTGGAAACAGAAATCAGCATTTCCACAATCTGGATCTTAATGGGAAACTTAAACTTCCCAGAAACAGAATAGCGAGTGAACTCAAACATTAATGATAAGGGCCTCCTATTCCTGAGTGTGTTAGCCACGAGACTATCTCTTGGCCAATAAAAGACATAATATTTTTGCTGTTACCAGCAAATAAGAAGGATACTAAGGGAGATACAGTTTTCTCTGTGTCTCCCTTAGCCTCACTCTTGTTTACTAGAAACAGGTCTAAAACAATTTATCTAAGAGCATTAGATAAAGTGGCTGAAAAGTATAAAGCTGTGTCTCAAGTTCCATAGAGAAGTGTTTTGAGCCCAACAGGACTACTCAGCAACTCAAAAAGCAGAGATCTAATAATAAGTGGACAGAAAGAATGAACAAGAGAAATTAGGTCTGTGGCATTTCTAAGTATAGCGATAAAGCAAAATTTTCTGTAAAGAAATAGAGTTATTGAAAACAAGCAAAAAAGGTTCTTCCATCACATTACGAAAAAGAAACCCAGGAAAACAAGATGTGAAGTTGCTATGCAACAGGGACTAAAGATAATCTAGCTATGGTCAAAATCTGAATAAATACTTTCCTCTCACTTTTCCATAAGAATAATTTTTCCAAATATGAGAAAATGGAGCTATCCATTGGTTTATTGGATATGGAACTGAAATTCAACTATTTGAGGTGCGAGTAAAACTGAAGACATACCTTAACCCTTGATTAAAAGTTGTCTTTAGCACTACATCAAGACTTGAACCCACTGTTAAGACTAGACCGACTGTTAGTCTGAAAGCCTGTAGACTCTGGAGGAGTCAGAAAGTAATTTTCAGAGCACATGAAAGCATTTCTGAATGCATCCAATGAATCAACAAACAGCTGGGCATGACAGAAAAGGCCTCTTTTTGTTTGCCCAAAGCAGGTGTATGGACCACCAAAAGGTCGAGAGTAGAGAGTACACTGTTTACATCACGTCTGGAAAAGCGGCTCGTTCAGTTTGATTGAGATGTAGCTAATGCACCTGATGATTAAGAGGAGTTTTTCATTCCAGAATGTTGCTGAAATTGATAAATTAATTTCTGAGGGTAGTGGGAAGGCTTCCTGATAAAAAAAATTGCTATCTTTAAGAATGGTGATGTGCTGCAGATAATTAATGACTTGCAAGATTTGTTCCAAGGTGTACAGATATAAGCAAAAAAATGGAATAAAATGAAATAAAATGCAAGATACTCACAAAAGGTAGATTGCACAGGAATTACCTGCTAACTTTCTTTGAGAAGACAAATAATCCTCTGGTAAAAGTGAATGCAATCCATCTGTCCCCTGAGTTTCTGCAAGGCAGATGGTATAGCGGCACTGGAAAAAAAATTAGCTGTTGTAGGATTAGTGCTTTGGGATAACCCTGCTTGACCAGAGCGGTTGGACCAGATGACCTACTGTGTTCCTTACAACTGACCCATTCTGTAATTCTGCGAAATGAAATGAATTAAAAACATTGTGAAAAATCATGAAAAAAAGGTTAAGACTTCACTATTACTAGTTTTGTTGAGAGAGAAAATACTGCAAATAGAGAAAGGGTCTTGGGGTCATATTTATTATTTTCACAAAGACACATGGCACAAAAAAAAATAAGAGTGCAAATGAATCAAAATTCATTTTGATACATCAACATTGAGACACGTTGTCAAAACAAAGAATCAGAAAATTGAAGAAGACAAAAACAGTTGTAGTAATTCAAAAGGGAAAATGTAATACTACAATGTTCCAAATTGTGCATCACCACACAAATTCATTTTTAGAAGATTTGGCTGAGATGAAATCTTCCAGTATTTGCCATCTATGAAAAGACTTCCACTGTAAGCATGCAGTTAAATAGAAATATCACAAAGCAAACATATGCACATAGTAATTAATCATTGTTTATATTCTATGACTGTGCTCTGTCTTAAAACAAGCTTATAATATGTCCAACAGGAATCAGGTAGTATTGCTATACTTATAGAGCCACTGTCTAAGGTACAGCTGAGACAAGATACTCAGACAATGAATCAAAAATTTGGTCTCATCCGCTATCCATCTTACAGTCTCATCTGGAAGACTCCACAGCATCCTCCATGTTTATAAAAAAATACTATATAACTGGAACAGGCATGAAAAAGCACTGTGGCATGATCTGAAAAATTAAAAGGTCACTTGAGGAAACTGTAAGAGAGAAAGCTTGTTCCGTGTGGAGCAGTGAAGGAGGAAAGATGCCATGTTTCCTTTCAGTAAATGCAGTAGGTCAGAGTAAACACAGTATATAAGTAAAAGTTGAAGAGGGAGAAATGTACTTTAAGAAGAGCAATCCCCAGCAATGGGTCCTTGGACAAAGGTGGTGAATAATCTCCTGGATGGCATTAGGAAGAGCACTGCCAGCAGGCTGAGAGAGGACATCCTTCTCCTCTACTCAGAACTGGTGGCAAATAAATGGTCCACTGTGTCCAGTGAAGAATTCTTCTGTCTAAACTTTCTTACACATCTGTTGAACATTCAAGTAGTGGCAATGAAAACCAAGCTTCCAAAACCCAGTTAGATTTCAGAGAGAACCTGAGCAGTTTAAGAAAGGGATTACGTCAGATTTACTTGTGTCATCAGGAAACTGGTTTTAGTGATACAAGGAAGACTTTCCCAATCCTATGTTTCTCTTGGATTTTTAGTGAGGCTGCTGAGCAGTGAGTGAGTCACATACTTGCCATGAACACTTGTATTTCCAAGTCTTCTAAATTCTTTTTTGCAACTCAGCAGGAGCAAACCACGGTAAAAGCATACCCAAGTACATTTCCAGCACAGTTTAAAAGGCTTTGATTTCATCAGAACTGGGGATGGTCATAGATTTATGTTCATCTTAAGTACTCTACAAGAAGCAGCTGTGTGAACTCGTGTCTTCTTTTAAGCAAGAATAGACAAGAGCGTCTATTTAGACTGCTCAAGAGGTCCAATAAAGACATTAAAATGTTTGAAGGGGAAAGAGACTCTTACAACTGAGGACCCCAAGCAGAAGTGATCAGGCTTCACAGTGTATGAGAATGACCTTGATACTGGATATGACTACCCTTCTCATGAAAAGGTATCTTGTCATGTACCCAGAACCACTACACTAAAGTTCACCTTTATATTGATACATGGTGCTCAAACTCATTTGCCCACATTTCCTGCACTGACACTTTGCCCAACTATGACCATGTGGTCAGTCTCTGCAACTTCAGATACTCCTCTAGTATAAGAATTAGACAAGAATGCGATATCTTAGCATTTTTGAGGATTAAAATTAGATAAAATGAATCAGGAGAAATATAAATGTAGGGAAAAACAAATTACGGCTAAAGGATAAATTAGATGACCTCTAAATACATCAGCAAAAACACAAGAACAATTGAACTCTAGAATAAATTTTGCAGGAAATATTTAGTGACACTTTCACTGTCATTAAGCTTCTTAGGTACTTAAGTGCTTTGCTGAACTGAGGCATAATTGACTCATGTGAATTGATGAAAAATATTTGAAAATAGCTAAAAAACATATTTTCCTTTAGATTTTGAAATAACTCAAGGAACTACTAATGCAATCATCTAGAAACTTAGAAAGTAAATCTTAACCAAGTGGGTATCTGTGTTTATGTCCAGGAATTAATCTTTGGTATTGTTTTCTTCTATGAAGATTGTCTCTAGTACAATTCCACATCAGCAAACAAACAAAAAAATTTAAAGATGAAAGCATGAAATAAAGTATTATATTGACTCCATTAAAGATAGTTAACTGTTTTTAGACGTCCATCTATATAAGACTGCAAATTTAAAGCAAATGTAAAGTGTTGGCCATTCAGACTAGTAACTAGAGACAGGAAAGCCAGAATGTTAAATTTAGAATGTCTGGTATTTCTCAAATGTATTCAGGGCTGAGAACTTCCCTTGAAATCATTCAGCTAAATCAAATCATCCAAATTGTTAAATTATCCATAAGAGAATTAAGAAAGAAGTCTAAATAAATGGATTTGTTTTACATTTAACAAATTATAATTAGAATGAATCCATGATTCCTTTCACTGACAACTTTTGCAAAGATTAAAAATTAATGAGGTTCTTTCTTGTTTTCTCTTTCACCCTGAAACTTTCTCTCATAATGTTCAAAAATCTAACTGTAAAGTTAACTGGAACTTTTTTGTACTTATTTCAATTGCTGTATGAAAAAATTACTGTTTTTCGTGAATCTTGTCCTGTCTCTTGCTTTGCTATCAAATAATAAATTTCTTTCTTCCATTGTCCTCTCTTGTCTACACTGTCTCTACTATTTGCCATGCTGCCTTTATAAATTTTCATATAGATGGATTTCATTATCAGAATAATTAGAATGACAATATACTAAAACAGATTAATTGAGTCCCCCAGAAAAAAACCCCACCATTTATAAGTGTCCCTTTCATTCAAGGGTTTTGAGTTTGAAAAAGTCAAACTATAAAGCTCTAGTCTATTCTTCATGCCCATATTCTATAATCTAAGTGGCATCTTTGTGTGATTTCTGCAGATTAGGTTAGAGAGTCAGAGTGGTATTTATCCCACTTTACCTGCATATTGACTATCTTGTATAATATAGATATTTAGTCTCTTATCTATTGTGTAGGTAGATACATTGCCTCTCCACTAGTATTTCATCTCACTTTTAAACCCTTCAAATGAAGTGAGACAACCTTACCCTAAATTATTAGAAACTTTTTGAAGATGTGTCTCTTATAAGCATTTACCTAATGGTCCTATTTTCAAGGGATTATAATGTCTAGAGAAAGTATTCAACAGTTTTTAAAATCAGGGCTACCTGTTTCCTGTTTCCTGTTTATTAGTACAGTATCACATTAGACCTTCACTAGATGCCTATCTGCATTGAAGTCTCACTTTTTGAGTCTTAGAAGTCTTTACAATCTAGTCCATTTTTTATAGAAAAGTTTTCAGATTTATGTCCTGATATCCAGTGTACGCAGACCCTTCCTTTTCATGTTGTAACTTACAGTCTGCTTGCAGCTTGCTAAATGAGCAAAACACTATGCAGCAAAGACATTGAGTCACCAGGTCGAACCAAACAGGAAGCCAAAAAAGATATGTTCCAACCTTTTTTAAAAAAGGGTGTGGCAATTTTTTTTCTAAATTATTTTCAACACTAAGACAGAATTTTAATTTTTTTTTCATTTTAGTTGAAACTTCAGAACCACATGCAATGGTACTTCTAAAAGCATCTCCTCTGATTTTTGGAAAATACTAAGTACTCATCCTCTGAGAGAGGTGCCATTATGTGGTCTCAGGCAGGCCATTGAGGATCATCATAGGCACACTATATTTTCCCTTTGCTTCTAAGTAAAAAATTCTTATTTGAGTAGATCAGTATCAACCTGTTTGATCATCAGAGACATAGGGTGTTGTTGCAACTGCTGCCTTGTAGCAAAGAGTTCCTTTGTGGTACAGCTGTCCATATCACATATGTTCATTTGGTACCTTCTATAATGCTCACAAATCACAAGAGCTGAGTGAATAGGAGCACACATCCAACCTCAAAAATAGACAGGAGTGTGAGCAGTCAGGATACTGTCTCTGGCTGCAATCAGTATAGCCAAACACAGCCTTAGTTCCCATATCCATCAAGAGGCTATAACAACACCCTTCCAGCCCTTGACTGAATTGCTGGATACACCTATTAAAACGAACTGTTGCAGACAAACCACAAAGAAAAACCAAAATACTTTTGGTTTGCTGAGTGGTTCAGGAGTCTTCGCTTCAGACTAGAAAATAACATCTTCACTGATAAAATCTGCCAGACCAGGCATTATCGCAACTACAGTTTTATATCCATCTCATGTTTCCATGTCATATTTTCCAAGTAGTAAATACTAGGTAAATACTGAGGGTTGAATTTAACTCAGTTGAATTTGAGCCATCTGAAACTTCTCATCCTTGCTGTACTGTTTTTCTGCTATTTGAAGACCTTGGAGGGAAATAAGTGTCTTTCCTGACATCAAATTTTGCTGCTAGAGTTTACCTTCGATTGTCTACTTTTCATTCAATCTTCTATCAGAATGAGCTGCAGATAAAAGCTTTATGGACAGTCAGCCCGGTGATGCAGGTTCTTTGCGATCTTTTTCTCATGACGTTTTATTTGTCTGCAGCTGTTCCTTTCCTCTCTTCCATTCATGACCATGTTATAGAGCAGTATGTCCTCTCAGGGTTTAAGACCCTACCATAGAATTAATTTCTCCCTCAGCCACGAGTGATAGAAAAATTCTATAAGGAATCTCTTCCTTAAGCAAAGGCGGATTCTGTATCTGTTATCATCTGACTTCTGAAGTGAGGAAGAGCAGGGGATGCACGCAGGGATATCTGATTTATCTCACTGAAATATGTAAAAATATGAATTTTCTCACCCTCCTCGTCTAGAATGATAAACCAGGAATTATGCATCTTTGTAGTAAACAGAAGAAAACTCACTGGAAAGGAGGTACAAACACTTTCATCCTTGTATCTTAATGTTCTGGAAGAGCTTGTGGAAGAAACTGATTTGATTCCATTAAAAACTAACTGCACTCCTTCAGTGCAGGAAAGCTCATTGCAGGTCAAAAGAGTATATTAAGAGAGGATTTTCTGTGACTTACATTCTGATGGTTTAATAAGGAATTTCTCTACAGTCAGCAGAAGCTCATATTCTATTGGGTTGGGAACAAGACGTCTTTCCCTGCAAGAATCTTGTCCATCAGAGCTGGATTTCAGTGCATGAAATGAATGTCAGTTTGGGTCTGACCAAAATCCTCCTGAAAAATTATATTTATTTTTTAGGAAGTGGCTTTTCAAGATCATTAGCTTTTTAAAAAACTTTCACTGTTTTTTTGTTGCCACCCAGGTAAAATCATCACATCTTTAAAACCTCTTTTCATATATAGTGATATCATCTTGGGCATTTTTGTAATCCCTCATGGCTTACTCATCAGTTCCTTCAATATTAAAAAGCCACGATCTAGCTGTTAACAGATACAATAATATGTCAGTAAGGATCGCTGAAGCAGAGTGAAGCATATTTCAGGTTACTCCTGTTCAGTTTTGTCCTTCCATAAGTCTTTTATTGGGGAAAGGGAAGGGAAGTTCAGGGAAATTCAGGGAAGTTCAGGGAAGGGAAGGGAAGGGAAGGG